>JAODTK010004330.1:0-20076 GCA_026419785.1 Sclerodactyla briareus | reverse complement strand
TGTTGTTGGAGCCGAAAAAACATGGCGACAATGTCAGGTCATCCGAGGTCAAGGTTTCATTTCTGTGGCCGTAGCCTAATATAGCATAATGTATGTGATATTTAAATTCATTGGATTTTCATGAAAATTGGTGAACAGGGCCAATATCAGTGCAGATTGAAATTTTCCTAAGTGGCCGAAGGTCACTGGAGTCATCTTGCATGACGCAATTTGCCATTACTAGTTGGCCCAATTAGCAATTAGGCAAATTATAAACTTTGTTGGATTCTCACAAAACTGGGTGGTAGGACTTTAACAGTCCCGAGGGGAAATTTAGTCAATTGCGGTGAAATCAATGAGAGTCATTGTGTGTGTTTAATTACATATTCGTAGCATAATTAGAATAATTATTGCAATTATTTTCTCAACTTTTAGGGGATTTGACGAAAACTTTTCTGAATAGGCACCTCTACCAGTCCTGATTAATTTATTCAATAGCATCAAGATCATGAGGTACATGTGGGACTAGTTTTGCAGTTAGTTATCATGATCAGTCAAAATGTGGTTGTACTTTTTTCGCAAAAACATTGGACATGTTCATTGGTATGCAATATGCTTCTAGGAGTGATGGATCTCATGAGTTTTGTTGTAACATTTTCATAAACCGCATGTTATGCGGTCATTAAAGGTCACTTAGAGGTCAAAAACTGATTGTAGTACTTTTTGACAATAAGACACTGGGCGTGTCAGCAGAATGCAAAAATGCCTCCTAGGAGTGGCTGTATCACATGGAGCGTACAATTCTCATAAAAATGTCATCGCATTACAGGTCATTCGAGGTCACTTAGGGGTCAAAAACTGTTTTTTGGCATAATCGGAGAATTGAATATTGCGAAGGCTGGATGGTTCACCATTGTGTTATAATTATTGGCCTGGCATGTGTGTGACCTCTGACCTGAATGTGACTTCTGTCGGGTGGTCTGTGGGGGAAGGTCGAATCTTGAATAATGTGCTTATTCAAGGACTTACGGGCAAAATAAAAAAAACTGGTTATTTTATTTTTGATATGTGATAGAGCTGTGTGTTTATGGAGAGAAGAAACAACTCCCGACTTCAGATCGGACACGTTACTTTGTGGTTACAAGGGGTCAAGTTCAATTTTATCCCTGTTTCCAATACATTGGACATGTTCATTGGAAGCAATATGCCTTCTAGGAGTGGATGCAATCACATGGAGTGTAACATTTTAATTAAAAAACCCCAATGTCATTGAAGGTCAGATTAAGTCACTTAGGGGTCAAAAAACTGATTTTAGTACTTTTCGGCATTAGCACTGGGGTGGCTTCATCAGAATGCAAAATGCTCTAGGAGTGGATGATACATGGAGATACACTTTCATGAAAACTGTCATTCATTAAAGGTCATCGAGGTCACTAGGGGTCAAAAACTGTTTTGGCTATAATCGGAGAATTGAATATCTGCCCCCCCCCCCCGGAAGCTGGATGGTTCCACCATTGTGATATAATTGTTTGACTGCATGTGGTGACCTTGACCTGAATTTGACCTCTGTTGGGTGGTCATGTGGTTTAAAGGTTTCGAATCTTGAATTAATGTGCTTATTTAAGGACGCACCTGTCTGGGGCTGTAGGGGTCATCATACAATTAACAAGTGGCCATTATAGGCTATTGTGATTCCATATTTAGGAAAAACTATGTATATAAGTTTTCACTATTAGTCACATTCCTGTTCATCAGAGTGGAATATATCAATTTCTGTCCTACACAATATCAGGATATTTCCAGAATGCTACCGGCGAATTGGACACCCATTTATGCACTTTGGCAATTTGTAAGACGCACCCCCGAGGGGGGCTGTAGGGGTGCATAATACAATTAACAAGGCTTATAGGCCTATTGTTGATTCCATATTAGTTTTTAAAACTATGGTCGTTTTCACCATTAGTCACATTCCTGTTTAATCAGAGTGGAATATCAATTCTGTGCTATCAATATCAGGATATGTCTCAGAAGCTCTCCGGTAAAAATGTGCACCCCTTTATCACTTGGGAACTGTAAGACGCACCCCAATACCCGGACGGCGTGTCAAATGTGGGTCATCGTCATCAAGTGACTCCACATATGCGGACACTTTCAAAAAATAGTAAGTCCACAAAACTGGACTCTGGGGTGCGTCATTTTGTTCTCTGATTAGTAGAAAATAATAGGACAAGCTGGCATATGGGGGTGGTTCTTTTAAGGAAGTAGCCCATTTAAGTAACTGAGGGGTGTGTCATATGTACAATAATTGGCATGACCCCACCTTTGACAATGACTCACCCTTTGTCCTGGGTTTATAGGGGGTGCGTGCATTACAATTGAAGGTCATAGAACTCTTGAGTTCTAGGACAGTCACCTATCTCTTTGCTGTATCTCTTGCCTTATTAAAAGGACCTGAAGTAAAACGTCCCCAGCTCTCCCAAGTAGGTAATTAAACCAATTTAATTGGGCATCACAAAATCATGATCCAAGATTTATGGGTCACTATGTAAATTTGGTGTCCCCCAAATGCTTACATAGAAACCATTTCTATTAGTTTGTAAACTCGAAAGGAAAAGTAAATCTGTGGTGTTATATCATTTTCCGGAGGAACATGTGACAATACAAATGATGGCAACGTTGGAAGCAACCAAATGCAAAAGTAAGATGGGAAAAATAGATTTTAAAAGATTGACAGTGGACTTGGTGTCTCACATAAATTGGACTTTTTTTAAAAAAATTCAAAGTCACAAACTAACACTTCTTAGAAATATTGTTAGAATGTTCCTGAACTTATACTGTAGTCATGATTATGAGAAACACCACACAGATTTGGTAAACTTACTCCTAATTTTCCGCATCTACAAAGTCATTTGGGTGTCCCACTCCCCGTACATATGAAACCAGGAAAAAATATGCTTTTATGGCCCTAAAACCTGAACTACCGTTAAATGAAGAATTGTTTAATATCCCTGTCAGAAATATACAAAAAATCAGATCAATTCATAAAAACAAATTAAAAGCTTGTGGGGGTTGATTTTAATTTTTAATAATTTGGTGTCCCCTTTACATATGAATCCCTGTATTATCAAATTTATGAGACCTGTGGATGTTGGATCTAACAGGGTATATATTTTCAATGCAAAAATCTGTTTTGATCAGTAGCAATGAAGAATCACACAAGGAAGTCCTTCTTGAGTAGAAAATTGATTGAGCAATGGATGAAATGTGAAAACTGATTTTGGCCTGAAAATATCCATGTCCACTAGGTTGGCCACTGCGGTTTTCAATTAATGGAATGACCCATTTACCAGTAAACGTTGTCGCTTCACAAGTCATAAATGTATTTCTTATAAGAATATTGTCCGGTTTCATGTTCACCAAATTCTTGAATAAGAGCGGGGATATATACGTCTGGCGTTTACCCGCCCGACATTTTACTAGCCAGGATGGAGATTAATGAAACTGACATAAATATACGTTGGCTGTAGTAGTTAAAGATCAGTTGTTCTCGCATGATGGTCGGGAGAGAATGGAGGGTCGCCCCGGGGACTGAGAACCAAGGAGATCTCACGAAATGGCCCATGTACTAACAGAATTGATGTCCGTAGTAACCGGCTACAACAATGGCAAAGGGTCTTCTCCCGGGCCGAACTAGTTTCCCGATTCGTGAAAGTCATACACAGAGTAGAAATACGCGAGGTATAGAATACCTGAGGGCAGCTCGCATCTCTCTTCTAGAAGTTCAGGTCTAGGCAGCATGAGATTATGTAGAAGCAATTTTATTCTTACCGAAGTAATCCACGCTGGAGAGCGTGTGTGTATGTGGCGTGCCTGGTAATGTATGTAATGTATGTAATGTATGTATGTATGTATGTATGTATGTATGTATGGATGTATGTATGCTATGTATGTAGTATGTATGTATGTATGTATGTGTGTGTTTATGAGACCCTCCGACTGTCATCCTCGATAACGCGATGTTGCTTGGTCCGGGGTTGAATATGACGAGAAACCAAAACCAATCCATTTGTGGTGGTGTCACTCGTAAAGGGTCATGTGATGTCAGCAGAGGTAAACAATATCAGCACGATGGGAGAAATTTTCGGACTGAGAATTGTCGGACTGGCGACTCTTTTTTTTGTAGCTCTATAATGATAGTGTGTATAGTGATTTTCGGACTGGCAAAAAACGTATCGGACTGACGACTTGTCCGACTGGCGCGATGAATCGTTTTTCGTAGCTCTATAATATAGTGTTACTGTATTTCGGACTGACGAGTGTCAGACTGACGACGTGTCGGACTAGACCGACGATCGGATTGAGAATGACGTGTCGGAATGACGACGTGTCGGACTATTGACGTGTTGTACCCTTCGCCACATGAGTGGAGTGAGGCAATGAAGGTAGAGTATCTTCAAACCTGCATATGTGACCTCCAGCCCTCCGAACAGTGAGGGAGATGAACCATGCCATTATACTCATTATGGGGAACCCATACGTCAAGTATGAGCTTGATCCATTCATTTGGGTTGAGTTATTGTGTGTAACAAGCCAGGCGTCACACACACGTGACCCACATCACACATACAGCCTGACTGCATCACATTCTTCTGACTTCGTCACGGAAGTGCTAAAAAAAAAAAAAATAGGTTGTGACATTACCCTGTCTATGACTAGCCTAAACTGATAAAGAACTATTAAGGGAATTCTGCACGGTACGATCCAATAATGTTTCCAAATTTGATCAGAATGGGGTAAAAGGGAAAAGGAGAGTATTTTGCATTTGTCGAACAAAACGCACTGGGGCAGAGTGCGAAGAATTGAACGGTTTTGCTTCTCTAAACGAGATAATCATCTGTTATTGTAGTTAATGCTAGATTGGCCTATATACTGTACTACGATGCATCATTGGTGTCATCGCAACGCAGTCCACAACAAATTGAACAGCGGGTTGGCTAGTATGGAACGCCAAAAGGGAAATGAGGTTTGTGTTGCTTCGTGTCGGTTGTCTTTTGGACCGTTGTTGTCGTCTCTAAGCGTTGTTGTCTTTAGCGAGTGTTGTTGTCTTTGGGCGTTGTTTTGTCAAAAACGCCCAAAAACAACAACGCGCTAGAGACAACAACGCCAATAAGACAAACAACAACGTCGAAAGACCAACAACAGCGCTAAAGACAAACAACGCCAAAATACAACAAGCGACAAAAAGACAATTAACAACGCCAAAAGACAACACAGCACTAAAGACAACACCGCAAAAAAAGACGACAACAAAGGCAAAAAAAAAACAACAACGCCACCGAAGACAACAACCAACTCATGCTCTTTTGGCGTTCCATGGCTAGAAGCTCGGAAGCAGACATACGTATTGTACGTATCGAACTATTATTCAGTGAATACCGCCTTGTTAGCCGTCCCTGCCGGCCTAATATTATCTTATTAGTTTCTGGCCGAGAGGTAAACAGAAACAGAAAATACTTGGGTTTGATTATGGGAGCAGCGCAGAATATGTTTTGTTTCAAAACACTCACTGACTGAGATTTCTATGATACTCAAAAGATTGAGGACACAAAAAGGACTAGGTAAAGCCTGAGTCGAATGTGTTCATTTCTATTTTCAAAACTAGCTTCGAAGAAAAACAAATTGAATGTTTCATAAAAATTTGAATCGATTGTTGACACGCCTGATGCATTTTCAATTTCTCAGATGCCTATAAATTTGATTCAGTGTCGATGGACATTTATTGTAAGGCATCGCCCGGATCCGCGCGGACTCCGGTTGCAGACCTTTGCAGTATCAGCAAATGGTGTGTATGTTCGATCCTGGGGGGAACGGGGAAAACAATATCACCCCCTCCCCCCCCCCCCCCCACGTTTCATTGAACATTCGAAGGTACTGTAAGGCCTTAAACATATATTTACCTGATCAAGTGACATATTTTCCAGTCAAATGTCCGAGAATCATGGACAAAATTCGCACACTCCTTGTGCATGCAGTAGCTTATTGTTGCAATATACTGGTATTAACCACAATAACGGTTTGAAAACCGGCAAAACAAAATAGATAGGAGCGACACACACCTGGGATCTGAAGTTCATTACGAGAAACACTCGGAAATCGATGATCGCTAAGCCGTCTGGTGTTGTGGGGACATTGTGCGGGATATCCCATGACAGATTCTAAATTTTCTTAAATTCTCTGTACGGGTAATGGAGTTATTATGCCATTTTGCAACCGAGTGTATCAGTATAAGTTTCAACGATTCGTCGCCAAAAAAAAAAACACGGGGAACCTGACAATGCAAAATAGATATTCGATTAGAACGCCCTAGAATGCACCAGATTGGCCTGGGCTGTTTCGTACCTTGACCCAAACAGGGGACATTGGCCGCCGCGGTCATCCGGTCACCGCGGAAAGCGCAATACCTCGCTGACCAATCCTTTTTCTGATGGCTCCTAGGTATCTGTACTCTGGTTTGAATAAATATTTATGCCATTTCCGTACCCCAATATCTTAGCCAATATATTTAGGAAAAGTAAGTATAAACCGGACCTTTGCTCATGCAAAATGTCCGATCGGACCCTTCTAGCATGCACCAAAATGGCCTGGCTTCAAGCGGATTCTTCCATGACCCTATCGAGTAGAATACTATGGTAAGGGAAGCCAAGTAAGGCTCATCCAAGGAGCCCTGGTCGTATTGTTCGGTGGACCGAGCACCCAGCGATTACGCCTTCCTCCTCTCGAATAGTTGCTCAGACGATATCCATGCAGGGGTTGTATGGGGTGGATAACCAATCCCAACCGGCTCCTGACCGTCATTTGCGAAACCCCTCCGAATAAAAGGATCGAGGTCCCATGCCTAATGCAGTTTCGGTCCGGGAGAGCGGAAGTTCAACCAACGCGACCCGCCCACAGCGGCCGACGAGACTTGTGCAAATAACCTGTATGTAACAAACACCAGTTTAATCCTGTGAAGTCCACTGCATTACAGCGGAAAAATGAAGTGAAGACCATCGGAGTTGACGCCTAGCTAGGGGGGGCGGGGGGGTATGACCCGACACCTCGACCAGGCACGGTCAGCTGCAAATGTCAGACGACGGGCCAGAGGCCCAGCAAACACCAAAACGTTAGCGAACGTTTTCAAGGTGTCAATCCGTTACGTAAATTACGTTAGTAATTAACGATCTCTTGACGTTGTACAAAACGTTTATTTTCGACATGTACTAAGTCACGTCCTGAACCCGAATAAGGAAGTATGTTCTCAACGTTCAGAAGAAACGAATGTTCATATCTAATGTCCCAGAACGTATGGTCGGAACACGTTTAGATGACGTGGGAAATTGGATAATTAACGTTCGATCTAAAACAGTTTGGGACCAATTTATAAACACAAACATTCGGAAAAACGTTGAAAATCGCCGTAGCCGGAACGTTTTTTTTGTCGAAACGTTTTTGAACGTCCAATTTTTGTTCCAAAACGTGGGTAAAAAATATAAAAAAACGTTTTTTTAGTAATACTAACCTCAAAATATAACATTATGAAAAACCGTTTTAAAACAACATCCTAACCAACGTTTTTAAATATATAAAAAAGGTGAAAAAACATGTAACATAACGTTGACATCGTTGATACGAAACGTTATCATAAAACGTTCGATTCACTTGGCTTAGAACGTTCAAATTATTGTTATACTGACGTAGCAGAGAAGGTTAGAGGACAAACATTCTGACGTATAAAAAACGTCGGTACAAACATGCAGAAACATCGTGAAATAACGTTATAGAACATTCTCGTTTTAGCGACGTTTAGTTTTAGTAGACCTGTGAGACCAGTTGAAAAACAATACCTATCAAACGTTTCTCAAAAACGTATTTTAAGGAGAGAAATTAAAACGCTTAAAAAAAGAACGTTTCAAAATCGTTCAGGAAACGTAAATCAAAAGACGTCCAACGCACGTTAAAAGAAGGAAGGAAGAGTATCGTTTTAATGACGTTATTAAGAAACGTTTATTGAACAATATTTTTATACTCAAATGGACGTCAGTCTACAAAATACAACAAACGTTATAATAGCGTTATGAAAACATTCATCTTACAAACGTTTAGTGAACCTAGCGAAAACAGTTGAAACCAAACAAAATAGACTGGCGTTTCCTAAAGATTTCAAGAGGGTAAAATTAACGTGAAAAATTACGTTTGAAGACCTTTCAAATGAACGTTATTATAAAACGTTGTGAGTCTGTTATTAAAAGGTTCAAATTGTTGTTATAATGACGTTTTGGAAAAACGCTTAGGTAACGAACTTTTACGGTTAATCAAACGTTGGGTCAAAACAGACTGTAAACGTTCGTGAATAACGTTCTTCGATATAACATTCACGTAGAAACATTTGGGAGTAAACCTGGAGGAGAACGTTGAAGAACATAATCTCAAACGTTTTTAAAGGTATTCCTACAAGGTGAAAAATAACGTAAAAAAACTAACGTTCTCAGAGGGTCTAAAAAACGTTATCATAAAACGTCGATTCGTGTAATTAGACCGTTCAAATATTGTATGCTGACTGTAGCAGGGAGGTTTAGAGGGCAATACTCGTAACAATTGAAGAAGAAACGTCAGTACACAACATGCAGAGAAAATATGTCAAGTAACGTTAAGTAACATTCTCATAGCGACGTTTTAGTAGACCTGCTGAGAAAAGTTTGAGAGACATTACCGGTCCAACGTTTTTGAACGTATTGTGAGGGAGATATAATTAACGTGAAAACAACCGTAGTAACATCGTTCAGGAAAAGGTTATCAAAAGACCGTCAACAGCAAACACACAACGTTAGCGCAACAATTTTCCAAAGTTGTGGCAATCCGTACGTAAATTACGTTAGTTAATTTACGATCTCTTGATGTTGTAATAAAATCATGTCCGAACCCGAATAAAAAGTACGTTCATGTAAACGTTCAGAAACGAACGTTCATAACCTAACGTCCAAAACCTCGTCGGAACCTTCTTAGCTGATGTACAAACACGTTGATGAACTCGTTTGGACAAGTTTGAAACGTACATTGGAAAAAAACGTTGGGAACTGCCTTATCCGAAACGTTTTCTAAACGGTTTTCGAACGTCCAAGTCCCCACTTTCTATAACGTTGGTTCAAACATGTGAAAAAAATTTTGAATCTTACGTAATACTAAGCTCAAAATAATAACATTATGGGATAAGCCGCTTTTTAAAAAAACGTTTTTTAACAACAACATACCGAACCAACGTTTGTTAAAGGTATATCACCCCCCCCCCCCCAAAGGTGAAAAATAGCAATGAAAATAACGGTCGAAAATAGTGAAATAAACGGTATGAAAAACGTTTCGGCGCCAGCTTGTCAGTGAGTAGAGCGTCCAAATGTTTCGGTATACTTAGTAACAGGAAAGTGTTTTAGAGGACATACATTCCTTAACATGAAACAAACGTCAGTGAGAAACATGCAGAAGCATTGTCAAGACCGGGTTATGGCAATATTCTCATAGCGACGTTTCAGTTAGGCCGCCTGAGAACGTTGATACAACATAGCGGCCAACGTTTGAAACGGCTTTTAGGAGATAAAATTAACGTAGAAAACTAACGTATTAAACATCGTTCAGAAAAATGTTTACAAAGGACGTTCATCGAACGTTAAAAAGAAAGAAGGAAGATTATCGTTATACTGACGGGATTTATAAAAACGTTTAGTGGGACTAGATTTTTAAAGTTAAAGGGAAGTCAGTACAAACATAAAACAAAGTTTGACAAGATAGCGTTACGAAAACATCATATTGCAACGTTTGTACTGAACCTAGTGAAAACATTGATACAACAAACCACACCCGACGTTTTAAAAAACGTTTATTCAAGAAGGAAAAGTAACGTGAAAATAACGTTTTATTGACACTTCATTTTGCAAAGTTATTATAAAAGTTTCTATGCCCGTTATTCAAAGTGTTGTTTATAAGACGATATGGAAACCGTTTAGATAACTACTTTTCACGGCTTAATTGAGCGTTGGGTCAAAAGGCTAAAACGTCTTCCCATTATTTACGTAGGGAAAACATTTTGGACGAAACTCTGAGAAACGTGTTCAAGAGAACATATTTAGAGGTATAACCTAAAAAATAGCGTTCGAAGAATGTTACCCACAAACACAAAAAACGTTTTAGAAAATATGTTAACATATCGCCAAATAGTTTGGATTTTTTTTTTTTTAGAACCAAAATGGTAGGAAAATGTTTCTAAAACGTTTCACAAACATAGGCCGGTCTGTCGCGCGTCCCCGGAGATTCCGGTACAACAATAGCGCCCGCCCGACCAGCTAGCAGGCCGCCTTCCCAGGTACCCGCGCTCAAAATGTCCACTTACTCACTCCCGGAGTCACCTATTCAAGTTGACTTGGAATATTTATTCATAAACTTGCCGCGGAGGAATGATACGGCGGTCGCCTGGCGGATTAGCGCTCTCCAGATTCCGGTCAAAAAAAAAATGTCGGACAACGCCTTGCGCCTATTTCAGCCGACGCCCCTTGATCCTAGATGACGTGAGGCCCAGTCTTGTAATATAATTTTGAATGCCGTTCAAATTCAACGCTGAGGGACCATAAGCGGACCGCCGATGTTTGCTATCAGGGTGTATAGGCCCTAATTAAGACCCTGCGTACATCACGGTCGTTTCGCGTACATCACTGTCGTTCTTTTTTGTTAGGGGGGGGGGGGGGGGTCGGGTACATCAAAGTCGGAATGATGTACTGGGCTGAAAACGGGTCGGGCGTAGGCTATTTGTGCGTGTTCACGCGCGCCCGGGGCCAGGGGTGGTCACGGTGTTCGGTGGCTGGGTACCCACCCTAACCATTCCCACCCACTAGGGATAGCCTCCTTCCCCACCCTCTAAAGTGGTTCAGGAAAAGTGACGATAAGCTAACCCTAGGTGCTTGAGCATCTCTCATTCTAGAGGGTGAAGTATTTGAAATTCCTAAAGTTTACCCCACACCCCCGATTTTTTCTACCAGGGGGGGGGGTCATTATAGTCAACTTATTCCAATTTTTTTTAAGTTCAGCCCTTCTGCACTTCCGGTTGGGGAGATAGGTGGGTGGGTTTGGTGATGTGAAAGGTCTTTCGATTTATGCAAAAAATTTAAATATTCATTGAAATATACAAACAGTAAGTAATCAATATTCATTAAATTTAATCACGGATATATGCAAATACTTTTCGGGGAACACGTGACCCCGGAGGGAGTGGGGCAGTGGGGAGGGGGAAAAGGGTTTGAAATGCCAAGTGACATAGTAGAGGTTCTGATGTCAGGGGTTATTGAAGAACAGGGGTTGTCCTAATTGCGTAACGGTTTTTTGGGGTCACGTTGACAATAACAACAAAATGGCGGCAAGTGTTAAAAAAATTTCCACAAAACACGATTAGGGTTAGGGTGGTTAACTAGGGGTTGATTCATTTCCACCAAGTTATTGCTTGACACCATATACCTTGAGGAGAACATTACCCCATGTATAGCCGCTTACTGTTAGGCCAAACAAAATGGCCACCCGTGCTTCGTTTTGGCGTGGGGCGCTATTATTATTTTCTTCAAAGCGTCTCCTGGCTCGGTGAAGCAGTTCATTCATATAGAACTCGGTATATATGTAAAGAAAATCAGTTCATATACCATATATCACGAGTTAGGTGCCATTTGGTTTTTTTTTAAAGGAAGGACGTCATTTGAAAATTCAAAGTGTAAGTGCTGTAAAACGGAAGCAATAAGCTAACAGGCTGAATCTTACATATGTAACGGATATAAGTACCCCACTATGCGTAACCTGAATATCTACTAATTCGAAATGAAGTCAGACAAAATGGCGGTCGTTTCCAAATACGCCGCATAATTCCTAAAAATAGGCTTGTGTAAAATCTTCCGGGTAAGCAAAGAGCCTCCCAATTACCAAAAAATCGGAATATTTCACTCTATCACATATGTGATTTCAGCTTAAATCGGAGTATTTGAAATTGAACCCGCACCTTGGGGACCCCCCACCCAAAAAGGACCGAATTGATGCATAACGCGGAAATACACGAAAGTAACATTTTACATGCCAATTTGGCATGGGAAATCGATTTCAGGTATGTTCAGCCGATTTTGAAGCTTTCGTATCAAGTTAGGCCCCCTAAGCAACAAATTAGGGGAAAGGCGGCAAATTTCGTGATCAACGACTACACTACACGGACACTCCAGGTTTCAAAATTCGCCAATCAGAATAAAATTTCACACCAGAATTAGATAATTTCTTTCTTTTTACTGATTCAGGCAAGCGGGGGGGTTGTGACCCCAACCCCCACCCCGCCACACCCCCATAGGGGAAAATTGTTAACACCCCCCGATTATCGACGCGCGAAAAAAGAAAACCTTGGGTGGTAACTTTCGATGCCACGCTGATTTCAATGGTGGTATTAGAAAGAAATCGGAAATGCTCGGTTGGGCTGAGTAATTGGCGGTAAAAAGGGCGTAAAAAACCGTTTTGAGGCGGTTATATTACTCGTTCAATTCCAACGATACACGATATGACACTAAGTTGTCAAATTCGTAATCCGCATTCCAAATTTCACCCAGATGATAGAATTTTGGCTATTTACTGATCAGGGAAGCGGTTCCCCCCACCATCAACACCCACGACCCCTTCCTGGGTCAGATATGTTAAACAACGCCCGATATCGACGAAAATAACATTTCGGGTACTCTCACCACGCTATTTCAATGGTTTGTATTTAGAAAGCAACGGATGGCAGTGGGCTGAGTAAGTGGCGTAAAAGGGGCTGTCGTTAAAAACCCGCCACCTGGGGGGCCCTAATTTCAAACATTAGGTCAATTGTAATTCCCCACTTATCGAACCCATCGAAAAAAAAAGAGTTGTCATATTAAAGGACTCTTTCCTAGTATCCGACAAAAATATTGATCCCCCAATGGTTGATTTTGAACAACCGCAAATACTTTATAGGGCGATGGTGTTAATATGTGGGGAACCCCCACGAGAACGGTTCATAACTTGGAATAGGAAGGGGCTACAGAGGTCGGAGTTGTACCAGTGAATCAGGATCAAATTCTACGCGGTAGAAGTAAATTGGACCCGATTTTAATTTTTTTAAAACGCATTTGCTATAATTGCAAGGGGTTAATACCCATGGTTGTACTGGATTATTGTTGACGACGAGTAGGGGGGGGGGATTTGAAAAGTGTTTGTGCTGGTAGGAATTTGGTTTTCGTCAAGGGTGTTTGAAAGATTGTTCTGCCTTATTGAGTTTGTGTAGCATGCGTGTGTGGACTGTCAGTGTTCCCGTGACCCTTGGACCCGATTATGATACTGCAACCGTGAACTGAACCAGCTTATTCTATTCCACAAGAAATGCAAGGTTGTCGAAGTGATGGTCATTTCGTACTTCTAATTGGTCCATTGAGAAATCTAACCCCCGACCCAAATTCCAGCTGATCGGCACCCGAGTGTGGAAAATAGGGCATTAGACTACCGAAGAGATACGGCCAACTTAGGGGATTGACTCTCGTAACTTTTCGCGCCTCCATGCCGGCAGCTGATGGCGGGCGTGTTTTGTGCGAACCGCAAACCGGTAGCACGGACAGCGCAACTGATGGGGTGAAGGGGTAGCATTATCAAAATTGTCAGCAAAGAAAAAAGTGAGGTTGTGCTGTGATTGGTTGGTTTCGGTCATCCATGCCAAAGGGAGTAAATCCGGGGGGGGGGAGGATAGGATATTACGCCCAATTAGGTCACCAACTGATAGTAATTTGGCAAGAAAAGAGCCCATACCTACAAGGCAATAATTCCGCGCTTATTTAAACATGGAAAAATACATTGCTTTTTGTGTTTTATGGTTGGTATGAGTGGCTGCTGCAGGCTAATTTGTCTAGATCTGCCCAAAGGTTGCTCAATGATATGTGTTTGCAACAATAAGTTCAGAAGTTTATAATCTGTCGATTGTGGAAGCTTCCAGGTGAACTAGTACCGGTACAGGTCCCGTAGTCAAAAGAAAAGTTCAGCGCCCCCAGATTGCCCCAGGGGTGAGAGAATCACCGTCGTACATCTTTCTTTCTTTGGCAGAATCTTATTATTATTTTTTTATCGATCCTCAGTAGTAACCGATGTTGAATGTCTGAAATAGTACAAACACATTTTCTGTGCGCTTCGTGTGCGTGGGTTACTCATGAAACCGTAGGTATTTGCGTATGAATTAATGACTGGAAAATGGCCTTCGGGAGCATTTGAGATTCGGCTGAACAAAAATGTTTCCCGATTTGCCAGAAACGGAATATCCATTCAGAAACAAAACTATGGAAAGTGCATATTGTGAGTAAAACTCTTTTCACAATTCACTTCAAAACACGTTGGCATGGAGCTTCATTGGTGCATTTAATCGCGTCGGCCATCTTTTGTGGGATGTGGGATGAGAGTAGGGAGGGGGAAGGGCAGGCACTACAAATAGGGAAAAATACATGACAAATGTAACGGAATGTGTTAGGACGATACGTTTGTGGTAGAGATGGACCACAAGAAGTTGGGGCATCGCTGTGGACAGAGGTATAACACGGAGGTAAAGTGGGGATGTATAACTGGTAATGGAAACGTAAAGGATTAGGCGTGGGGTAGTGACAAGTCCAACAAGTCGGATATGGGGGACTATGCAGATCGTGGAAGCCTGGAGGAAGTACCACGCGGTGTGACCTACGGAAGGTGATGAACAAAAGAAAATAGAGACATAGGAGTTGAATAATGGAGCATGGAAACAAAATCAATAAATAAACGAGGATGCACAATTCAGTATTGTATCACCTCAAACTTATTATGGCATGTGTTGTTAATTTTTTCAAAGATTGCATAGTTTTAGTTTAATTGAGAAATTGCAGACATGAGATCCAATTTCAAACTGAGCTCATGAAAGCTAAAAACACCCTTGTCATCTGAATTGTCCTGTCCATGTCCCCCCAACATTCAATTCGGATTGGCACCCATGCAAATAATGCAATAATTCATGAAGCTGAAATTACAGCTCTAGGCCTATAGTGCTATAGTTTTGTAAGTGTGAAAGACCTATTTTTTAATCTGATCGGACTGATTTAAACAGGTACAAAAACGCAGTGCGTAGCCAGACTTTTCAATATCTAGGGGACAGAGGGGGGGGCGGGGGGCAAACTGCTCGGATGGTGGGGCAAAATCGGCGATGTTGCTAGGGACCTACATATTTATGGTATCCGCAACACTTCCATTCAACGCAGCCTTGAAAAAGTATAGCCCTGATTCGAGAAGGGAACCCCAGAGAAAAGTCATAAAACTTGGAATAGGAAGGGGCTACAGAGGTCGGCGTTGTACCAGTGAAATCACGTAAATTCTACGTCGGGTAGAGTACATGGGATCGATTCTTAATTTTTTTAAAACGCATTCTGTATAATTTGCAAGGGGCTACCCCATGTTTTACGGGGATTATTGTTGAGAGTATGGGGGGGGGGGGGGGATTGAAAGTTTGTGCTGTAGGAGTGGGTTCTCGTCAAGGGTGTTTTGAAAGATTGTTCTGCCTAGCGTTTGTTGTGTAGCATGCGGGATGTTGGACTGTCAGTGTTCCCCGTTCGTTGACCCTTGTCCCGATATGATACTGCAAACCGTGAACCAGCTTTTCTCTTCCACAAAGACAAGATGCCAAGGGATTGTCGAACAGTGCCTATGGTTCATTCGGTACTTCTAATGCGTCCATTGAAGAAATCTTAACCCCAGACCAAATTCCAGCTGAACCTCGAGTGTGAAGAAATAGGGAGTAAACTACAGATGAAGATACGGCAACTTAGGGGATTGCCCTCTCGTTAACTTTTCGACGCTCCATGCCGGCAGTTGAGGGCGGAGTTTTGTTGCGAACCGCAAACCGGTTAGCACAGGACAGCCGCCCACTGCATTGGGTGAAGGGGTAGCATTATCAAAATTGTCAGCAAAGAAAAAGGCAGGTTGTTGATGTGATCTTGGTTGGTTTCGGTCATCCATGCCCACGGGAGTAAATCCCGGGGTTGGGGAGGATATACGCCACATTTATGTCACCAACTGCTAGTAATTGGCAGGAAATAGGCCTACTACTAAAGGCAAATTCCGCGCAATATTTCAACTTGTAACAAACATTGTTTGGTGGTTGAGTATGAGTGGTGAAAGGTATTACTGTCTAGATATCTGCCAAAAGGTTGCTTCCAATGATAGTTTTGCAAAAAAAGTTAGAAGTTATAATCTGTCGATGGTGAATGCTCCAGAGTGAACTAGTACGGTACCTGGTACTGTAAAGAAAAGTTCAGCGCCCCCCAGATGCCCCCAGGGGTGAGAGAAATCACCGTCGTACATTTCTTGCTTTCTTTGCAGAACATAGATTATACGCATGCCTCCACACGTAGTAACCGAGGTTTAGTCTCTGAAATTAGTACAAACATTTCTTGTGCGCTTCGTGTGCGTTGGGTACTTAGAACTACCGTAGTTATTGCGTATGAATAATGACTGGAATGGCTTCGGAGCATTTTGAGATTCGGCTGAACAAAAATGTTCCCTATTGCCAGAAACGCATATCCTTCAGAAAACAAAACATATCTGAAATGTTCATATGTGAGTAAACTCTTTCCACAATTCACTTCAAAACACGTTGGCATGGAGCTTTCATGGGTGCATTTCATCGCGTCGGCATCTTTTGTGGGCGGATGTGGGGAGAGAGTAAGGGAGGGAAGCAGACTCAAATACGGAAACATATGGAAAATGTAACGGAATGTAGACGATACGTTTGTGGTAGAGATGGACCACAAGAAGTTGGGGCATCGCTGTGGACAGATGTATATAAAACGGAGGTAAACGTGGGGATATAACTGGTTAATGGAAATTAAGGATTAGGCGGGGGTAGTGGACAAAGTCCAACAAGTCGGATAGCGGGGGGCTATGCAGATCGGTGGAAGACGGGGGAGTTAACACGTGGGTGGACACGGATAGGTGATGAACAAAGAAAGAGACAGAGGATCCGTGAATAATGGAGCATGCAAACAAAAATAAATAAAAGAGGATGCACAATTCATTATTGTATCACCTCAAACTTTATCTGGCATGTGTTTATTTTTTCAAAGATTGAATAGTTTCTCGTTAATTGAGAATGCAGACATGAGATCCATATTTCAACGCTGAGCTCATGCAGAATAAAAAACAACTGTCATTGAATTGCCGTGTCATGGCCCCCACACTTCAATTCGGATGACACCATGAAATAATGCCATAATCATGAGCTGAATTACAGCTAGGCCTATAGTGCTATAGTTTTGTAAGTGTGGAAGACCTATTTTTTAATCTGATCGGACTGATTTATACATGTACAAAACGCGTGGCGTAGCCAGACTTTTCAATATCTGGGCGACAGAGGGGGGGGGGGGGCAAACTGCTCGGATGGTGCAAAATCGGGCTGATTTTGATAGGCCCTACCACACTATTTTGGTCCGCAAAAAAAACACTCCATTTCCAACGCAGCCTTGAAAAGAAGCCCGGACTCGAGAATGGGCAACCCCCGTTGAGTGTTATCTGGTCCGCGCGCGCGAACCGTACTCTCGTGAATGCCTCCAGGGTTCCAGGCCAGCGCCAGCCAGCCCCGATCCCGATCCCATAGAAACAACTTGAAGCCACCGACACAGTCGGCGTACTAAATATCGTCATGGTGGAAAAGGATGCACAATAATAAACCAGCTAAATAGAGGATTTCCGTCGCCCAGGCTGTTTCAAAATTAACTCCACTAGAATATTGTAAGGACCCTAACCTAGCAAGTACGTCTCGTGTTTATCGTTCAGGTTGAGACGTTAGTGATGGCACGTCAGTATGTATAGTCGGCCCTAGCCTAGTCTAAGTAAGGCCTAGCCTCAGAATCATCGAACATTCCGATGCAGGTTTGGTTACACTCTTGGTTAAGACAGTACAGTTCACAAACCTCCACACCTAAGAGCAAGGGCTGGATATGGAAGTGAGTGCAGTGGCTGTCCTGTCAAAGGGCTAGCGATAGTTATGCTAGCCTAGCGTTTACTTCTAAACGTTACTTATAGGCCTAGTTTTACTTGATACTCGAAGATTAATGGATGGGCTCAACTAAGTCTAAGAGCATAAAAGCCAGGCAGGTGTAGGCGAAAAAAGAGAATAGGGCCTTTTTATTTTATTAGGCCAGTAAAAAAAAAATAGTTCTCGTCCTACCTTCGCTGAAGTTTTGGGCATGAGGGCCTTTGTTTTTTTTTTCTTTGCTCTCAGACGCCAGATTACCCATATTCAGTACTGTATTCGCGGTACAGCAGTTCTGGAATGAGCATGAGGCTTTCTTTTTTCCCCTGGAGGTTATACCCCCTAGGGTACGAGTGACCAGTATTCGACCCCTAAGGTACCTTTTGCAATAGTTTTTTAGAGGTGAAAGGAAATATATGTTTCAAAATTGTTTCGTTAGACTGTTATAGGTAAACTGTCACCAGAAAAAAATATTGTGAATTCAGCCTTTCTCTTCAGAGTAAAGGCACCCTGGAAAACTAAGTTGACTGCCCCAGTATTCAACCCCCAAGTGACCAGATTCAACTTCGAAGACCAGTATTCGACCCTCTGTTATTTTACCCCCAAATTATCATTTAGTAGAGTTCAATTCATAAAGGTGACAACATATTAAACACAATTGAAGTATTTGCAAAGGTATATGCCAACTAAATTTACAGAACAAAACTTTATGAAGCATTTTTAGAAGCGAATTTAGGCCCAATGTTTCATGCTTTGTTTTTTTTTAGGTCGTATGGTCCAAATACACACATTTCAATGAAACTTCGATGATTTTAGGATATTTCATAAAATACTCAAATTTCTTGCAAAATTACTAAAATGACTTGACAGCAATGGCCCTTGTATAAATGACCAAAACAAAAAACACTAAATCAAATTCATTTACCAGCTGTTAATAAACGGATGCCCAGGGGTTGAAACTGGGCCAAGCAGATCCAGATTAACGGGACCAGGATTGACCCCCTCAATTTCCCTCCAAATTTCGCCTTTAAAATGTCTCTCTTATCTGAAATTTGGTTATTGATTGCTGCAATATGAAAGTTAGCCTCAACAACTCATTATTTGGAAACTAGTATCTCTCCAAAAGAATTATGGGGAACATTACACTTCACAACATTTCCTCAATTGCCTGACCCTGTAGAAAGGACCCCCTCTAGAGTTAAGGGGAAGATAAGGGAGGTCGACTGTGACGAGAAAACTTTCAGCAAAATCTCAGGACCAAACATCTCCAAAGCATATTCTCTCCAAAAGATTGGCATGAACCTGCATGACAAGCATTCAAAGTGACAAAGGTTTTTTTTTTTTTTTTTTTTGCGAAGTTGCTCTTTGCTTTGTAAGATGGTTTTATGTTGATGGAGTCTCAAATTCAGTGGAATAATATGGATTATGCAAAGGGGGTGAATACTGGTAGGGGGTGAAATGGTCACTCTACCCTAGTGGCACAAAGCCATCCCAAAATGGCTTAACATAGTGTGCATGGATCAGTAGTAAGCTTTTTTCCTTTAAACCATATTGTGAGTTATCAGTGAGTGTAAAAAAAAAAAAAAAAAAACGACCATTAGTCTAAACAACAGCCGTGCGGGCGGGGACGAGGGATGCTTCTTTTTTTACTTGGCCTTATCTGATTCTGATATCATATTATTATCTGCAAAAGCATACACGATTTTAAGTAGTCAACAGAGGATGCTTTAACGAGGAAAGAAGGAATCCTTATGCATCGACCGTAAAGGAATAAGGGTCTTTTGCGTCGGCCTAAATACTAGTAATTTGGATTGCGTATTCTACGGAGTTAAAAGACAAAGGAACTGATCACTAGGAATATCCACAAACAATAATAACATTTTTATAAATCAGGATCACACAAACGTGCAACCTTGACGCGCGTTGTTGAAGGGGGACCCAGTGTATTATGTTGCGAGAAGATTGAGATTGTGTTGTTTGTTACTGTGTTAATAGTGAGTGTTAGA
>JAODTK010004320.1:0-229374 GCA_026419785.1 Sclerodactyla briareus | reverse complement strand
GGTCGGCCTCGGTACTATCGTTGCCCCCGACTTTATTCTTTCAGCCAGAATGTAAACAATGCTGCGCCCATTATACTACCCACCAGTGCAGCCAACGATATCGCGCAATGTTTCTCAAGATTCCAGAGCATATCTGAGGAAAATCAGAATCCCAGTTAGAAATTATTGACATTTAGCAGCTTTAGGTCTACTGTCCCAGTCATGATATAAACGTTATGGCCATTGAGAGCAGGAACCATCGAGTAGGTTTTTAGTAGTTAGTTCCCGGAGAACCACGCGTGAAAAATCAGGGCAGTCTGATACCTAGGATACATGCAGTTCAAATTCACGTGGTGACGGAGAGGAAGAAAAGGAGACCAAGAGGCGGAAGGGTTTGGTAAGTCAAGAGAGGTTGCTTGTGTTTTTACTTTCAAGTTCAATGAAGAATGTTGTGTATATATGTTTACCTATACAACAAAAAATTTCTTTTTTTAAAAGCTAGGGGGCCAATGAGCCAGAAATTTCCCAATATGAGCGTGCAGCGATGTCGGGAGACGGGTAAAGAGCAACGGGACGAGTTCCACCACTCGTACCACGTGCGAAGCACGGGAAATAGACACCAATTTACGGCCTTTTTGGTCATGAAAAACTCATGGGGGGGGGGGGGGCCACACGGGGCGAGGGACACATGGTTTCCGAGGGGGGGGGGGGGGCTAGTGCCTCAACCCCCTTGGCGACGCCACTGGGCTAGAGTATTCCATATGGTCGTGATTTAATATCTGACTGGGAGAGACAGCACCGAGTTGGTGAGTAGTGTACACAGAAATTTCGAGAAATATAAGGCTTCCTGGATGTGATAAGAAAAGCACTCCCAATCTTCCGATTTTGTCACAGTCCTTAGTGTTTGTAGGGGCGCTATACATGCAATGGTGCCTGGCATATATTTATCCGAAAACATTATGCAAATCTAAAAAAGTGGCACTAATTACTTGAACTGAAGGTGACGAAGAAAAACCACCATTTTTTGTAGGCACTCAGTATTTTGGGTGAACAATTCACTTTTGCTTCACCCTGCTCTTAGTTCTCCCCAGTTTCCGCCCGAGTGGCGATCACTCGGAGTTCTCTGATTCTCAATTTGATTACGCACTGCCCGGATGTCGTGGGACATGGTGTTGCCCCAACTGGTTTTTATGCAACTGACTGTACTGTCTTACTATGGGCGCGGGGGGGGGGGGGGTAATTCATGACGTTAGCTGATGCGGATCGTATTATGGATTATATTAGGGCAGGGGGCTTATAGCCAGACAAGGTAGAACCGCGCCTGAGTTGGGTTAAATTATTAAACGGGCCGGGTGTAACGTTGTATTATTTTAGATGATTCTGCAGGCTCGGTGACTCTCATGAAAAGCAGATTATGGTACATCTTGCGACAAAGGATGTCGACAGAAACTGTAGGTCGAAATTGAGTTCAAATAACGCCTTATAGTCGGTAGGTGGCGGATCCAACCGAACATCATCAGCTACCCCAATAACTTTTCCCCTGATAATTTTAGTGGTGGGTGGGGTGGGTGGGACTCGGCTCGACCAATATTATATCCGTATACCGTCAGGTGTGATGATTTAACACTGATTGAACCAGCGGGGGGGGGGGGGGGGGGGTGGCTTATGGCTAAAATCGTGAGAATTTCTTCGACACGGTTTATTTTGCGTAGTCTATATGACTCACATGATAGCCACGTCACCTTTTCAGGTTTTTGGGTCTCTTTCTCTCGTATTTTCTACCACCCTGCCCCTTCTCCTTTCCCTCTATTCCTCTTTCCTCTTTCCCTTTTTCTTTTTCGCTCCCTTCTTTTTTTTCTCTCTTTTTCTCTCTTCCCTCTTTTCTTTTTTCTTTTTCTTTCCTCCTCCTCCCTTTTCTTTCCCCCTTTTCTTTTTTCCCTCCTCCTCTTACCGGGAGGGGGGGGGGGGGAAACGTCCCCCTGGATACGCGCCTGTCCCTTTGGCGACTGTCAATTATCATCGCTATTCCGTCTCCATTTTTGCAACTCTTTTCTCAAGGGCGGCCGCCCCATACGGGAAATCCGTGAACCCCCGTCCGAGAGAAAACTTATAGAAAAAACCAAAACAAAATATCCGACAAATAAATTAGAGCAGGTAGGCCTAGGCAGTCCGCTACAACCCGGTCGTCAGATGAACAGTGCCTACCACCTGTACACCGACAAGGAGCACGGAGCATGAAAACACGGTGCTGATATAAAAACAGTAATTAGGAATACTGCAAGGGAGACTTTTTACGTAAGCAAAAAGAAACTGAAACTGGGAAGACTGTTAATGGCGAATTAAAACAATCGAGGGACGTCTGAATTTTAGTAAAATTAGGTTCGTTTATGGCTGTCTGTAGGCGTTACAGTGAGTGTGCCTGGAATGACGGGAGGGAGAGCGGCAGAAGGGGTCCGTCAACCGGAAAGAGGCAAGAACCAAGGCCGTGCCTCTGAAAAATATCAATTCTACTGGCAGTCCTTATGTCTTTAAAGAAGTCCAGCCAAGGTCAACAAGCATTGCACCACACTGCAGGGAATCTTTCGTAATTCATTAGTGACAAAAGGCGCCGCTCGGCGTTGAACCATCTTAAATTTGTTATAAAGTAATTCTGATAGGGGTCCCAAACAGAAAGAGGTATACTCCCCAAATGTGGACGGGATTAATAAAAGCCCATATAGGCTGTTTAATTTCTTCAGTACAAGGAAACAGATTTCATGTAATGAAACCTAGTTGTTTGTTAGTAGTCGCAGTGATTCGATTTGATTGATTGTGGTTACGCAGGTAAGTGGGTAGGTATATTCGACACCCAGATAAGAATGCCCATTTGGTTTCACCCAGGAGATGACCTTCGAGTTATAGTTAAATAGTTTTGAGCTACGAGCATGGGTAAGCCACATCACAAACACTTTTGGGTGAAGTGTAACTGCCACTCCCTATTGACACTTAGTCAAGGTACAAAGGGTCAGTTTGGAGTTGGACTGATGAGACTTATTGGGATGTGACGTATTAAATCACCACCAATCATCCGCAAAAAGGCGAACATCGGATTGTAAATTCTGAAGGGAGGTCGTGATGAAGGGTAAGAACAGCAAGGGTCCTAAAACAGTTGCTATGGGGAACTCCAGATTTCAATTCTTTCCAAGTGGGGTAATTCGCCCCCCAACAACGACCTCACTTACGATACGTTAAGGAACAACCTTGCACAATACATCTAATCACTTGCCACGAACACCATAGTGATTCAAGTTTGAAAGCATTGAAGCGATTGTGCGGCACAGAAGCGAAGGTGACTTAGTAAAATCCATTATGATCAAGCAGTTTGCGACCAGTGTTGAGTGTAGTAATCTTAAGATGGGTATGTAGGTAGGTAGGAGTTGTGGTACAAGAGGTGATTTGCTTCTAAATCCCATGTTGTTTATTAGTGGAGTACAGAATACTGAGTCGAGTGTATCATTAATTTGGGAATGCCAAAATATGCTCCAAATTTACAGCTTATAGCGGATGGGAAATTAGCCGGGAGTTATTGGCATGCAGATTTATCCACCTTTCTTTACTATTGCGTAGTTCGATCGATTGTGAAAATTGCATTGCGTACCATATACACCGTATTAGCAGTGCGTTGCCGAACCGCAGGGTTCGGACGGTGAACATGGACCTCAACCCTAGGCCCGGCAATGCCAACGCTAAACGGCCCTATGCTGAGCTGACGTTGGTGTCTTGTTAGGAAAAAGCAGTACGCGAGGTCTTGCATTGTCTTCAGAAGCGATACCTGAAAATGTCCGAAAGGGTAACACGGACCGTAGTTGATCAAACCATTTAACGCACGAAAATGTCAGTCCGTGTCAAGGGGAAATCTGCCTCAAGTGGTCCCCCGGTAGAGTAGCACATACCAGGAGATGGTCGAACCCTTTAACGCCACATGAAGGTGATCGCGTGGTAGTCCGGGTCCAGGTGACATTGTCAAATTGCTTTCAATATATTTGCGCGCGTTGCCTCTCCAGTTAATATTAGCTCCATGATCTTTGCTGAAAGCCGGATCGCCACCTAGGCCCGCAATCCAACGCTTAACGGCTCCTATAGGGGCTGCGCCGAGCTGTGTAAAATGGCAGTACGCGACGTTTTGCATTGTCTTCGGGACGCCGCCGACCTGAAAAAGTCCGCGATATGAGTAACACAGACCGTTGAGTAGTAGTTGATCAAAACAATTTTAAACGCCAACGAAAATGTAATCCGCGTGTCAGTTCTCGTTGTCCAGGGGAAATTTCTGCGTCAATTTGTTCCCCGGTAGAGTAGCACTGTACCTGAGACGGTCAAAACACTTTAACGCACATGAAGGGCTGTGTGATCGAGTGTTCATCCGGGATGGGGACATTGTCAAATTGCATTCAATATATTGAAGGCGTCGTTTGCCTCTCCAGTTAATAGAATAGTTTCCCATGATCTGCGCGGGTAAACATAAACTTCCAAAGGCCCCTTCGCAACCGCACATTGCGTGGGAAAACGTAGCGTTCACTTCACTAAGACGCAGCAAATCGAGCAAGTATTCGACTGTTGTGTTACTCTGACCAGCTGACTGTTATGGCAAAAGTGCAATGACTGTTATTGCAACAAAATAACAGTCATGGCTATAAATAAATAAATAAATAAATGATAAATGGATGAAAAATAAAGGATTGGCAACGATTCTGGAGAACGACGTCTCTATTTCATTTCACATACTGAACGATGTTTCATTCACAGTCAAAAGTTAGACGCGCAAACTAGGAAATCCTTTCAGCACGAACATGGGGTCCCCCCAGCGGTGACAGGGCGAGTGCATTATTCTTTAAAACATACCTGGCCCAACTTTTGAATCGGATGAAAATGACACTGATGCAGTTATCCAACCCAGGCCTCGTAGTTGATCATGAATACAGTGCAAATAATAATACCTACAATTTACGGGACAAACGTACGCTGATGGCATCGAGGGTGAACATATAATACAAGACTATTGAAGAGCAGTGACTGAGAAATGACAAGAAGAAATTGAAAATTAATACAGCACGAACCCAACTGAGAAATTTTAATCACAGAAATGGCCCCCAATGGAAGTTGGAAGAAATGTAAAATATGGAGGAAGGTTGGTGGGAACCGAGAAGACATTAACCAGAGAATCGTATAACAAACAACGCTGTCAACACTCTATCAACACTTTTCAAGAGCAGACGAGTAGGGTCAAACATCAAACTCCGGATTTTCGATGCCCTAATACAAAGTATTTCTGAGATAAATGCCGAACTGTGGGGTACAACGAAGTAATCTGATCACCAAAATTGTACCTCCAAAGAAGACCACTCCGCAATTTCTCAACATCAGAGGGACCAATTACAATTGGATACGAAACGATGAACTCTATGATGTGACCAACCAACTCCCTTCCACCGTATTGTAAGCACATAGACGTTTGAGATTTTTCGGTAAGGCGCGGACCTCCAAGATAGAGCTCCAGCGAAGAGCGCTCTGAGAGAAGCATGGAGACATTATCTACTATGAGGCCAGTTGGGTAGACCCGTTGAGCACCGTGTCTTGGAAATATCGTAATCGCCATTCAGGGACATCATTAACAGTTTTGAGGAAGCAAGAACCTCGGCGCAGATGTGATACGTGGCGGGATGATGCACTGGAGCAGTCGGATAGACGAGACTCAACCTACTACTACTACTGTACGCGATTGGATTAGCAATCAGAATCCTATGATCGCAAATAACGGATAGCTTGGGTGTAGGTATAGAATTGAATACGAGTAGGTGACATGAAGTGAGTAAGCCTCCCCCTTTGCGTTTATAAACCCGAGTTGTGCTATTGGGTTCTCGCTCATGCTGTAAAATCGGACTCATAACCCCAAAAAGCGGAAAAAAAAATCCTGGACATGGATATCGGGTGCCGTTTGCGCAGAAAGTAAACGTCACCTGATGTTAGTCAATTCAACTGATATTTTTCTAAAATTTCAGAATTATACCGTGACAGGACAAATTTCGTTGTGGACGTCAAACTGGTACCAACTAGTGATATAAAGAAGCTTAGCTTCCAACACATGAATATATCAAAGAGGAAACTAAAACGTCTTATCTAAACAACTATAGGCCTGTCGATATTTTTTCTTGGGGGGGGGGGGTGGGGGCAAAGGGGGGCAAGTGCAAGTAGAAAACACTTGACTTGAACTGCGAGGTTGGGATTTTCCGTCGGAGATGTTAGACATGCTTTTCTGTGGTCTTATTTGTGGTTACCGGATAAGATAGGAATTCCCAATATTTTTCTTCCCGCGTACCATTCCCGTTCATATTCCATTTATGTACCAGTTTGACTATAGCCAATAAAGCAAAAAAAAGTTGAAAGGAAAAAATAAATTTACAAGTATTTAGTATTTGGCATGGCCTATGGTGACGAACAATATGGACCTGCACGAAATGTTATGACTGTCCCGACCAGGCTGAGTTCAATTGACCTTCCAGTCAATAGCGTCGTCAAGACGCTAAGTTTGGGACAGTAGTGTGATGAAACTTTGTGAACGGCCGTCCTGGGGTGTCATCCATCCAAGGTTTTGCTGTACTTCTGTACCCCACATTTCTCTAGAGGCACTCCGCCATATCTATCATTGAAAGAAATTATCCAATTCCAAACTTTTGCCCATAAGGGCGCTATTCAAAACGAAAAATCGGCAATAAATGCAAGAGTTCGATTTCGTAACCATACCAAGCAGCGTCGAGGGTGTGTGAGTTAAGCTAGGTCGGAGATGACCAGAGTTTTCGAACCATAATTTAAAAGCCTCATTGTGGGTGGTCGATAGCGAGTTATATGGGTGATTAAAATGACAGCTAGTGTACGTTAACTTAGGAAGGACCTATCCGCTTTGTCTCAATAGAAACTACCGTAATTGGCTGGTGGCGAGGAAAGGCGTGCCGGTATGAAATGGGGGCATGCATGTCATGACTCGCCTTTGTGAAGAGCATCTTGTACTATCAGTTGTAAAAACAATAAGTGTGGCGAGGGAAGTCCCAGCCCATGCTACTAAACGACTAGGGAGTTATGGCATGTTGCAGAGTGGCCAAAATCGTTATATATAGTATAACTTGGACCATTTTACTGCATCCATAATTATCCCACCGAAGTTTGGCCCCTCCCAAAACTCTTCAAGTGTGGCTACCGGCCTGTCTCTTCACGCGATGCTTTTTTGTATGGGAGGGCCAATTCAGTTTGCCGAATAAGAGGATATGTTACTGAGGCACCCATTTCAGGGCGCCCCTGAAATGTAATATGGTGCGTCAGACCTGAAGAAGCGTTGAGAATTGCGACACTGTTTCCTATTAAAAAAAAGTTTACATAGTTGGAATGCCTGACATGTCAAATGTGCATGCCTTGAAACAATATATATTGCCCGGGCCATAAACAGACTTGGGGGGGAGTGCATGATCGGGGAGGAGGGGGGGGGGGGTGGGCGGGGGTGCCGGTAATTGATAGAGTTTAGGTATCACCGAGCAGGGCGGGCAGGGAAAAGGCCTCCTCTTTGACTATGGGCCTGCACCATGTTACAAATTTGAGACACAAGCTTTCAATATTTCAGCACCCAGTGCTGCACATGAGTGTTCCAAGTTCTGGACACAAGGCGAGCTTAAAGATGAATACCAATTTTGACGAGTGGTATGAGAAGAAAGAAATGCACCGGGAAGCCATGGCACAAGCTCAACACCCTTGCCCGCCTCACCCACACGCGTCCCGCGTCCGCCTCGTGGAAAACAGGACCACCCGGCCCGCGTCCGCCCCCGCGCCCGCCCCGGCGTCCGGTTCCTGCGCCGCCCGCGTCCGCGTCGCCCCTCCGTGGGAAATTACGCTTAAGGAGCCACTTTGAAGGTTAGTCTGCAGACACACCACTATGGGAGGAAGCCGTTTTTTCGTTTCGAAATTGAGGGGGCTATCACGCATTATACGTGGTCGAATAGTACCCGCAACAGTAGCGAAAGAATGGTAGAGTGGTATCAGTGGCACTTTACAACCGCAATATTCCTTGTTCGAATTCCATAGGCACCGGACGCTTTTCCTGGTGGCTGTACGTGCAGTTGCAATCATGCAATGGGCGAGTCCTTGTCTTCACTTCTGGTCCCCTATGGAACAGTGGGATTTTCCGGGGTTACTGGGGTTTGCTACGTCCTCGGTTGTAACATTCCCGTTGAACTGGAATTCTGCTCCTCCAGGTTCCGAGAAATTGGTCCGGGGCGTGATTCGATGGGGCCGTAAAACGACGGTCCCGGGAGCAGGTTGGGATTAGTTACACCCCCGCCTTAATAATCTGCGCACTAGTCGAGAAGAAAGGCGAGTTTAGCGCCGGTGCTCATCCACGATCAATACGGCAGGGTTCCTAGCTGAGCCTCAATTTGGCTTCCGCAACCCTTAGAAATCACTCAAAATACAATATTTGGTTTCAGGCAAATCACCGATTGGTTGAAACTGTTAAAGTGTCATCCTGCAAATATGAGGGAATACTGCTGATACGAGGTGATTCAAACCCTGTGAAATGAATTAGGTTCGTTATAACGCTATTAGTCAATTTCTGTGGGGGACTATCTAATGTCCCTAATATTTCCCGAGGATTTTGAAGAAACAACAAGATCAATATACGCAAGGCCGGGCAATATTTTCCGAAGAAAGACCTATATAATGCTGGAGAGTCCACTTTTCCGATAATAGAATGCCGATCACATGTACAAAAATTGTAGTAGTTCTGGACAATCTTGAAATATGCCATATTATACAATAATATAGCAATCGGACAAGACCAATGCACAATTTGAAATTGTATTTTGCGGCTATATTATGATCAGTGGACTCGGAAAGAAAACGGAAACGACTAGTAGGGTCCTTACCTTGTATTACCTAGTCTGTATGTAATGCTCCCGTTCAGCAACTGTTTTCTTCAGAAATGGCACAATTATCTGAATGTGCCATTTTAACCGTGGCCCAAAGAGAGAAGGAAAGAAAGAAAAAAAAATCTTCAGTTTGGCCATGTTCCCCTATGAGTTCAGCGTGTGGTTTACAAACCAACGAATACAAGGATCATGTATTCGCAACGTGAGGGAGGGGGGGGGGGGCGGACGCGAAAAGTGCATGGAATGCGTTATCCAAAGGCGGGCGCATATAGCACGAAGAGAACCAAGAAATGTGTTAACGTGTTATACCCCTCGGATCGTCGGACATGAAATTGCGGAGCCATTTAGCAGTTCCAATCCGCTGGAAACGGGGATAATTTGCCACTCGGTACACGGCTCACATATTCCCTGTGAAACGTTATTTCAGGGTAGTGATTCCGAAACCAACTCAACCACTCACAGAACCCACTGTTAGTCTCAATTAGATGGGGGACGAAATGCATGAAAGGGTCATCAAGCGAGCGCTACCTTAGGGTACAAGATTTTCCTTACAGGGAATTGTACCTCCAGATGTCCAAACAGCACTTGCAGAGCTCTATTGCGATACCAGGATGGTGCTATTTAGTGGTTCACTTCGTAGTATATGCTGTTGTGGTATTTAGTGAAACTTTTCATATAGAATTTGGAAAAAGGAAAATTGTGCATTTTTACTTTCTTATGATCACACGGAACAAAAAACAAACCTGTTTCCATGTTTAAATTCATGTTCCAGTGGCAAAATTCAAGATTGGCCGTCAGCAACATACCGAAAAAAACGATAAATTGATATTATTTTAACGATGTCTCAATATAGCACAATTATAAGGCTTATTTATCAACATGCTTTTGCTTTTGCAAGATTTTCGTATCACTATATGGTTGTATTAAATTTGTATGAACGGTCCATGTAACACATCAGATCGATTACAAATCCAAGATGGCGTTCACCAAAAATTTCGGAAAAAAACGCTATTTTTTGTATTGTACTAGAATATTTACGTAAATGTATGAATGATAATCTAAGGATATTTTTGTGATAACCAATATAATCTTCGTCCAGGTGTGAAAGGGCGCAAATCGCGGCGAAAAGGGGACCAGTCGCTTCAGAACAATCATCTTTTAGAAAACAATATTTTTAGGAAAACATTTAAAAAATGAATAAGGAAATAAAAAAGCAAAAAATAAATGAAGAACATGGTATAGATGCATAGGGCGGGGGGCGGGGGTAGGGGGGTATGAATTGAGGTTCCAAACTTATATATCATGGATATTACCTGACAAAATTTTCCAGCACAACTGCCGGAACAATGACTCCACCCCACCATGAATTTCAATTATGCACCTCCCCCACCCCCCCCCCCCCCCCCCCCCGCCCCGCCCCCCCCCCAACCCCCCCCCCCCCCACCCCCCCCCCCCTCCCCACCCACCCCCCCCCCCCCCCCCCCCCACCCCACCCCCCCCCCCCCCCCCCCCCCCCCCTCCGACAGTTTCAGATCTACGTCCAGCAAGATGTGACTCTCCAGAAGTTTCAATGCTTCATTAAGTTGGGGATAAGCCAAGATAGTGGCCACCAATACAGAAAAAATCAAACATTTATCACCATTTTGGTATGGAAATTTACCTAGGGCATGTTATGTGTCCAACAAACATGGGGGAAACAAAATGGTGTTCAGCACATATCAAATGGATGCTTCAATACACATGTACCCGGATGCCGTTTACTGCCACGTTATTGAGTAATTACACTGTCGCTGTATCCATCATCATCACTTTCTTCTCATTCGCAAATCGTACATGATCCTCAGAACCTAACACTGCAAAGCTCTGTGCATGGCAAGCTAATCTGCTCTTGCAAGAAACATGGTCCACGGCATTTTGCTGGCCAATACATAGTTCACGAGGCCGACGACAGCATCGGTACACGTGGAACTTTCCAATTCACATGAACACAACGTCCGTACATCTAGTTGTTTTCCATTCCCAACGATCAGGTGGTCTGGAAGAATTGGAAACAGCTACTGTGTCCTGCAACAGATGATAGCTTGGATGTCTGCTTAACAGGATGTGATCGTTATGGATCCTGAGTTGGAGGTGGGTGGTTTCTGGTTTCTCTACACCCTGGGAGCCTTGAGCTGCTGAACATATGCCACGGAGTGCTTAGTGATTCCTACCCATGTTAGAAAAGCCTTCACCACGCACTGTTTCAAAACAACCCAGCCGCACCTCCGGAGAGGGATACACACCAAACCCCCAACCCTAGTAGTGTTTCCCCTGGAGGGGCCAGTGGTTTAACGTGTCCAGTGGACTGTGGCATCCCGGCAAAAGCTGCTGCACGTCTGCGCCAAAGGCCATGTAGATAGGTTCGAGTTTAACTCGTCGTCGATCACAGGCCCATGATGAAGAGACTCTCTTGTGTTGATGTTGGTATACCCTGCGCCAGACGAGCACCAACACATCGGGTCAGAGAGGTATATATGCCGGTTTTCGTGATTAAGCAAACTACTCACTGCTACTGGCGTAGCAGACCAGTAACGTGTCGGCTTCCTCCTGTGTACTTGTGACAGGTGTTACCAGCTTTGTGATTGGGACGGACACAACACGTTGTGGTGTGGGTATGATGGCCCAAATTTGCACAGATGGAGAGCCTTTTGTGCAACGCTATAAAGCACGGGGTTGGCTTTCAGTATCCTGGTTCCCAGGGATACCTTAAAGTATTTGATAGGTGTGGAATCTCCTATTTTGGTCTCCAGTTTATTTCCTGCTGTTCGGAGCTGTCCGGTTTCTGTCCTTCATGGAGTTTGCAACAGTGTAGTTATCGAAAATATGCCACTGTAGTCTGCGACTTGTAGTCAACACTCGAATTGCAACAGTCTGAAAGGTCCTGGCAAAAACACTTTATGACATCCTTTCTGAACAAACCATCTCTGCAACAGAGAGCCATGCATGCCATCTATCACGATGCTGGTCAAGACATGTTTGCTGATTTACGTGGGCTGATCGGCTTATTTCTATTGAGCCGTCAGGAGTGTCGTCACCTTAACACACACTTCTTCCAGTTCAGGATGTGGGGGGGGGGGGGGGCCTGGTTGTGTTGGTAGCAGAGAGAAGAAGAAAATCGGGTCTCATTAGGATTGTGTTGTAATGGCACACATGTGTCCCACAATTGTCCGCAGATCCAGTTTTCGATGATTTGCCAACAAGAAGCAAAGGAGCGAAGAACGGGGAGGGGGGAAGGTTTAGGGAGAGTTGCCTTCAAAATGATACGTTTGCATCATACTTCCCAAGTCGGATACTGGGGTTTCGGCATTTTGTCACCCCATGTTCTTGTCCCCATTGGACTCTCTATTCTCATCAACATATTTGCAAGTGACGTGTGACTGCGTACCTCAATGTCCTAAGCGTCACGCTGAACTGTCGATGGCATTATCCGCTTGATGATGAAGGTGACGAATTCATTCAGATCCATCATAGTGTTCTGGCGCAATGAAGGGGCTTGCCACTGCTATGGGAATGTTCGTGCCTAGTCATGCCTATTATATGCGAAGAAGATGCATATGCCTATACAATGACCGGCAAGGGAAAGAGCAGTTTTATGGGCAAGGTTACCTCGACTGAATGAAGTGGAGAGGTTGTTGACCCTATATTCATAGCATACGAGCCCAACTCGTTACATCAGGTGCTCTAGCGTTTTACCACCCGCTCCAGATCGGATGCCAAGTTAGCAATTCACGAGAGCTTGAGCTAAACCCAACCATTATGACATGAATTTTATAGTGCCGACGTCAAGTGGTTGGTCAGCACTGGCTGTTGCTCGCAGATGTCTCGATCCACAAATAGAACAGAAATTGCAGAGAGAGCTGGTGGAGCATCCAAGGCTTGTGGGGGGTTTCCAATTGCAGATCGTAGTACCGTTCCGATTACTGTACGGCCGGCTTCTATCATGCTTCATCTAGGCCCGCTGCTTACAGGCGCTAGAGACACTGTTAGGCGCAGAAAAAACTTACGTGAAAGGACCGGGACTCGGGATTATGTTGGCTTGGAACTGTAAATCCAGGCAGCTACGTTTTTACTCTTTTATACAAGTCAAACTAGCCGACACAAGGTACGTTACTGTCGTGTCTCGGGCCAAGCAGTTCGTGAGATGGGGACAGATGAGTCAGGGGGCTGTGGTGAGGATCATCCACTCGTTGTTTTGTCTAGTACCTAGTGCAAACACAACTAGTGAGTAATCCACTCATGTAAAAAGATGAGTGAAACAACTATCAGAATGACCAATGCTAAACTAAAACAGGTCACAAACCTTGGGGTCACAACACCCCCTCACTACGAAAGGGAAAACAGCATAAACTCATAATCTAGACTTGATAAACATGTTAATGGCAGTAAAGGTATCCGTACTTCGGAGGAAAATCCCACTACTCGGCTACCATTTCGGACAAGGGCTGTCGCACTGGGACTGAAACAATTTACAAATCCTACAAACACGCTAAACACCTGTGATTACTTCATCGACCTAATTAGTAATCACAACACGACATAGACTAAAATTAGCAACCAAATCACTACAAAAAAATTCGCCGACGACCAACAAATACTACCATACGCAAACTAGTTTATCATAACGATTGAGCCTAAGATTGAAAAGTGCAAACTAAATGGAGCCCGAACACTACTATACAATTCTTCTCCTCTAACAACCCCGTAGGAAGTGAGAACAAGAACTGAGAACAACATACCCGTAGTTATGCTGAGAATAATTCCTACGTGTTTTATATTGGATGTTATTCACTTCATTTTGTGACTATTGACGACAGTGCGTACGCACGGGGCGGGGTTGATCAAACCACCCCCCCCCCCCATGGACCCAGTGAATCAATATTTTTTGTTTACAACACGAAAGAGTTTTAGTTTTGCGCTGTTGATTTTAGCAAGTCTTGCAAGCATCCTAGGGGCCCCATGAATTGTACTTAATTAGTCTATAGGAGGGTGAGGCACATTATGGGGGGCGCACTTCCCTTGGGTTCCGACCTCCACAATCCCCCCCCCCCCCCTTCCCCATGACAAATCTCTGCGTACCTGCTGAATTACGATATAGTCACTTCAATGAAACCTTCATGCTAGTTTCTTGCAAACTGCTCCCTATGACAATTCTGGCATAATCCAGTTTGCTAAACTACGGGAAGCCAAAACGAACACGACTGGTGTGCCACGCCAATTTGGCGTCAATTAACCTCATATTGGACGATTATTCTCGTTATAACTGTATGTTATTGGTGGTAATAAGACTTCAGTATATTCATGACGACCCAAAATTTATAAAACGACATACTGGACAACTGTAATCCATCAAATAGGTCCAAAATAGTTGGCGCTTAAGCGATTATCCGCTTAAAAAACGGCCGCCATCTTGGATTTAGTATTTACCACATTCTGGAAAATTGGAAACAGGTGGTTTTGAGTCCTATGTGATCTGAAGAAGTTAATGAAAGTACCAGTTTAACATCAAGATTCTTATATGAACTGTTCAATCCCCTGTTATTGCTTACATACAGCATACACTATTGCGCTGCAATTTCACAATCATTTGCATGCAACCACACATGACGGCCTCCTTATTGCTGTGAACGATTGTTTCCATACTAGATATCTAATACGCAAAGCCCACTATATTTTTAGCTGCGGGTAAGGCAGCTCTACAAGTCATCATTTTTCTCCTTCCGTTCGTTCCGTTAGTTTCGTTTCGTTCGTTCCCCGTTCCTGTACGTCACGCGTTCACTCATACCTTCAAAAACCCGTACAATACATGCATCAGGTTGAAACTGGGTGGGTGGATTAAGCATGCAACTGGCTGGACCGAGTTTACATAGAGGTTAATTAATCCAATAATTACCCCAAGTTGTCTACCCACAGTCCTTCCCAATGATGGTCTCTGTTGAGAGAGGTTGTTACATTGTGTTTTTGTTTTACTCCCTCTGAGCTGCAGGTGCAGGCAGCAGTAGAAGGGGACTGTTTGGTTAAATCGTATGTCAGCACTGATGGGGAATGAATACAGGCAATAATAATAGGAATAACAGGCAGTTCTTTCTGGGGGAAGATCTGTCATCACCGTCTCATGTAGGTTGTTGGAGGCCCTAGGAGATGAGTTGTCTGGGAAAATAAAGTTTTGGAGGGTCATATAAGCTAATATACAGGCCTAGGAGATGACTTACTTGATACTTTGGATAAGTGGTAAGAACATGTTTCAAGTCATTCCCAAAGGTTATGGCGGATGTCAGTAAAGGTCAAGTAAATGTGAACAACAAGAAATGTGGACTTGGTGAAGAAAAAATGCAGTAGGTTATTCGCCACAGGAATGTTGCCGTCCGCATCTATCAAAGCGTTTCGACTTGCGCGTGTTCAAACTTGAGCGAGACCTGGAGACGAATGGCTTGGAATTCATTATCAGGGCAGAGCGCCATCACTGCTCAGAAAGTGTCTCCTAAAATTAAATCTTGGAAAAGGCTACATGCAAAGCTTCATGCGCACCATCCGTTTGATGAGCAATTTCAGCGACTCTAAAACTTCGAGATATTAGGACTCCGCTTCGAAACTTTGATTGATTTGAACGGGCAACCGAAACCGAAACGACCCCTTAGATTTCTATTTGCGAAGAGTATACAAGCAAGTGCTTTCAAACAGTCAAACTGACGGAGTATGCGTAGAACCACATGCTAGCTTAAACTGACTCACAGAAAGGGGCACTCGGAGTGGCGGGGAAGTACCCTCTTTTCTATATGGGAAGGGGCGTTGGGAAGAAACGTAGCTAGGGGCATATGATTGGGGAGAGGGGGAAGAAGTGAAAAATTTCAAGTATTTCATTTTTTTTTTTCCCAACTCATCCTCCCCCTATACGAAAGCGAAAAGGGCATTCTTGGCGTTCCCATTTTTTGTCATTTTTGGGGGGCCTCTTTTTCTTTTAAAGAAATGTCGTACACTGTGTGAAGAAATGGATCAAACCGATGCGAGACGGAGAGTCACAGATATGAGCTAGGCATTGCGTCCGTGTTGTCGTACGTACACAACAAAGCCTACAATATTGACATGAACCAGACCTGGTCTAGGAAATCATATACCACTGGCCGCCTAGGTAGACTAAGAATCTTAAAGATCTATCAAGTGCTGTATCATAATCAACTTGGTAGCCATCAAGAACAAAGCGATTGTATATAACACCAGTGCATCCAGGTGGCCGCAAATGGTCAGCAGCAGATAATGATTCTGTGGGATTACGGAACTAGTCTTGCTTGGTTATGGACTAGCCTGAGGCTATTATGCTATAGGGGAGTGAAGGCCTTACTATCAGAGCGGAGCGCCATTATCAGTTGGCGCGGAGTGTGTACCGAAAGATTTGGTATTTACAAGCCCCACACCTGGTCGGGAACGTCAATGCCCTGTGTATTTTCGTGCATATTACAAGCCTTGGAATGTGGAATCACTGTATTTTATTAAGAAAAAAAAAAATATATATATACCAAAAGCGCCGGCGCCAAGCGCAATAAAAATATTTTGCAACAACAAAAAAAATCTCAAAAATGACCCAAAAAACTACATTCCGTTTAACATCACGAATTATGGCAATTAGTGGAAGTTCTCACGGAAAAGGGTCATTTTGAAGAGTATGAATGTATCCAGGTTCAGGTGCATGATCCAGACTGCCGTCAGAAATTGGAATGCAATTGGAAATTGGAACCGATTTTTTTTTTTATCCATCCCGCACGACACAATTTGTGATAAGTGCTAATAGCGCCGGCGAGGGGAGAGGCAACTTTTCGTAGAAAGTAGGTGCCCATGCATTGATGTTGATTGCATGACATAAAAATAAAAAAAAATTTCTTGGCAGTTGAGGCAGCAGAAAGTAGGAGAATAGTTGGTTAGAAATAACCAAGAGAGTTGTATGCGCATGGTGATGTGTAAAAGATAGTCATAAAAATATTGTTAGCCCATGTATTTATGGGGGGATATGTTGTATCATATCCCATCCACCAATTTTCATGAGAGGGATATACCCCTCCCACCCCCCCACCCCAGGTTGCGACTTGATTACGATTACATGAATGGTTCGATTTAGTGAAAAAAAAATTCCCGCAACGAATAATATCATCCTATCGAAATATTTCCGATCGAGTAGTAGGACTGTAGGAATGGGAATATCAACCATTTCAGCGGGAATTTCCGCAGTTTTCAGTTTTTCTCCACTCGACATTCGGAAGTTCTTCCAAATTGTCAGCGGCCGTGGTCGTTTAATCAGATTCTGATTCCTGTTTCAAAATTCAATGTTCCTATTCTTTGATTTGCGCATATCACTCGGTTGAAATATCAACCAAAAATGTGCTGCTCGGAAAAGCGACAAAATGTCAAAATCAGACTTTTTCTCACAAAAGTTTTTGAAGAGTGGATGCGTCAGTGTGATCAGGTTGAACTAGGAGACAAGCGCGACGTAATATCGCGAATTATGCCTCGATAGTATCGTTCACTGCATGGAAATATCCCGATTAAAGATGACGAACGGCGGGAAGTGGGAAAACCTGGCCCGTGAATGCAGACAGCTTAATGACTGAATGTCGCACGTGCATAACGTGCATGGTGTTGTGAATGCACACAACATGCACACCTGCTACGAAGAAACAGAAAGCCAATTGCGTGTTGCAATAAGTGTGGAGGAAAAGTAGAAATCCCAAGGAAGAGGTATTCATTGTGGTATTTGCATTTCACCGTTTTAATGAATAAAAAAATATCCCTTCGGTTGAGTTGGAAAATTTACAAAGTTGACTGGGCATCGGACTCAGGCGGAAAATATACAATCTGACAATGTCAGAAAAATTCAAAACTGGATATTCGAAAACTGCAAGGGCCGCTCTAGCAATTTTTTCCTGGGAGGGGGCGGGGGGGGGGGGGGGACGCGTGACGTCCCTGGGCAGGTTTTTTGGTATTCTAGATGAGGGTGATGTAACTATCGATTGGGGGACTACGCTATATGAATGGGTTGGACTTATTTTTCCCCCAATAATGTGCCAATGAGGGCTCAACTGCAAGCGAAGCGCGGAAGATTTTTTCTAGTGTGGGGGAGATTGTCATGACAATTTGCCTCGACCGCTCCGCCAGACTCTAATAGTGAGTACAGATCACGCAAACAGGCGCGCGTACCGAGAGATTTGCCTTGAGAGGGGGGGGGGGGGTGAGGTTGGAACTCAGATGAATGCGCCCTCATAATGGCCTCACCGTCCCTATTGGTAATTAAACACAATTTATGGCCTAGACCCATGCTGCTGCAAGATTTGTAAAGAACAGCTGAAAAAAACTACGGAAACCGCATGAATGCGTTTTGTGTTAAAAATTTATTGATCACTTGGGTTAATGGGGAGGGGGTCTGACTCACGTGGGTCCGCCACGCCGCCAAACACAGGGACCATCCACTTGCAATGAGCAATCAAACAGTGCACAAAGAACTGGTTAATATAAACCATTTACACTTCCGCATTACCATGGGTATGAGCTTTAATGACAGTATCTTCTGCGTATGTTGAAGGATGTCAGCAAAACAGTCGAGGAAAAGGAAAATAGGATACGCGGTTGTCGAGACACTAACATGTGAGGAGTTTTGCGAGCTCATTCCAGGTAATAATATTGAACCGGTGCGAAAACACAATAAAAACCATCCACGTTTCACAGACAATGGCCTTCCAAGTAATGACAAATTCGTTCTCTCACTCTCCATAGTAGGCGACAGTGTCTTTTCCATTGAATCTGATCTTAGCCCAGTCCTAATGAGGACTAACAACACAGTAACTTTGTGGTATACTCACTGATATCACCTTTAACATTAATTAGTATTTGAATGATTTTGTTCGAAAGCCTGGTCTAATATGGCAACAGGGACGCTTGATCAATAATCCCCCCAAACAGGTATGGGAACAATAGTCCTTCGTCATCACTTACCACGAATACGAAAATTTTCTGCTAGAATTGCTTGTAGCAGTGGATATTAGTGAATGTAAGGCTAGAGCGTCACAGCACCACGGGTTTAGATTAGTCTTTCTCAACGCGATGTGTCATACAGATTAATAGTAGACCCTTCGTTCCTTCCCGTATATGTCAGTGGTAATGCTCCAGCATAAAACCGTTCGCTTTTATAAAATTAGGAAGTTACCAGAAATCTCATGTTTTATATCACGATCGTCCAATCACACGTCGTGTGTTTAGAAACGCTTCTCCTATGAATATTCATGTTGGACCTGGCAACAAATGTTTTTAGAACCATACTAGCGAACTAGGGGGGATCCATTCCCAAAAATGGGTCTGGATTATCGGAGTAGTTGCTGCTATGATGCAACTCATTGGGCATCACGTGATGTCATTAGCCACAATCGTAATCACTCGGGGTTTTTTTTTTAAACTGCTCAGTAGATAATCAACAGGCTCGTGTATCGGAACCCTGTGTTTATCACGCAGTGCTGTATTTGATGACCCCCCATATTCTAAGTATGCATAATCATGACCTGACCATAAAAAAGGGTGACAAGAGTTTGATCGACAAGGATAACCAATATATTGTATGGCTCCGTGGTCCTCATGATTTTATAACGATCCAATCACGTCGTGTGTTTAGACGCTTTCTATGGAATATTCACGTGTACCTGGCAACTGTTTAGAAACATCTAGAGAACCGGGGATTACATTTAAAATTGTCTCGTATTCACTGAGTAATGATGCTATGATGCACTTTTTGCAGCATCACGTGTGTCATAGCCAATCAGTACTCACCCGGGTTCATGGCAGATAGTCAATCTGCTCGTGCATTGACCCTGTGTAGTCCGTGATCTATGTGATCTAAACCTTCATAATCGTGAATGATGCATTTCATGTCTCCCCCTGACCATCAAAGAGTGGTACAAGACGTTTTGATCGAACACAGATAACCAGATTTCTGCTCTGGGGTCCTCATGATATAACGATCCAGTCACGTCGGTGTTAGACGCTTATGATATCACTGTGGTAGCATGGCAACTGTTAGAACATCTAGCGATCGGGGATCCATTTGAAATTCGTTAGTATGCAAGGATGCTATGATGCACGTCATGGCGCCATCACGTGATGTCATAGAAATCAGTACTCACCTGGGTAATAGTAGATCTAGTCTGCTCTGTATTGATTGGACCCTGTGTAGGCACGAGTGATGTATTTGATCTACCACCATATTCCGTAATAAAAGGCATGCAATTCATGTCATGACTCAAAAGAGGTTACAAGACGTTTGATCGAACAGAAACCAGATGTATGGACCCTTATTGTGTGAGGGAAACCAGGAAATTATTGTGAGATATTTATGGATATATTTAAAAAGAAGAAGAAGCTCCAGCCCACTAAATCATGTATAGTAATTTATCAGTATGTCACATGAACAGTACTGAACACTCATGGGCGATCACCCACCTCAGTATGAGAACGATACAGCCACCTCTCTTTCACTTTCCGTGGTTACTAGACATTTCCAGTACAACTAATTTTGGCATCTCGCAAAGTTCATAGATAATGATGAGGACAAACAACATAACACTAGTTGCATGTAAGTGTTTTCATGTAGATGTTCCACAATGATTGTGACCCAAGTCCTAGACTTTTCAACAATGCCAAATGCCAACCACTGTTCTCTGGTAGCTGTTCGGAGAATATGCTATTACGTGGCAATGACTTTGAAGACATATGTCTCCCTCGTCTTAAATCTTGTTCTGATATCAGTCTAAGTATAGACGACGTGTCTTTTATTCACCCTGCTTACGCTATTACACCCTCCAGTTTTTTTTATATTTTTTTAATTTTTTTAATTTTTATTATATGCATCAGTGGTGTAGCTCCCACTATCGATGTTGGGGTACGTCTCGTCGGTATGTGAGTTATAGTTAGCTAGCCTATAAACGTTCGATGTTTGCTGGATCGCAAAAGTCAGCGAGTCTTGAACAAGATTAGTTCTGATTATTGCAGAAGCTGTTACCGGAAGTTGTTCAGGGAAGAAAGAATAAATAAAAGATGAGGTTTTCTTTGTCATAAGTGGACCCCAAAATGGACTTTTGATCAATGAATGGTTTATGCATGTAATGTCACCTGTTATATCGGCCTGTTCCTATAATTTGGAAGCCACGCAGAAGAAACTGTCACTGGAAGCTTTTGCAAGAGGAACGCGAACGATATTTTAGTAGTTTCCCCGCACAGAGTGACTCGAATGACGGTACAATGACAGGGGCTGCCCTATTGGTCACGCTACGGTTGTATATGAGAAGAGCAAAAGAGCATATGGATTAGAAATAAAACCATGGTTTTGTAGGTTCCATGTATGCGGGCAAATAGGGCCGAGCAGCTCAATAAAGAGAATTGTCTACCATGAATACGTCACTGCCAATACATTTTTCATAGCTCCCGATTTTATCACCAAACCCACTTTTCACGCCGAACGTCCCCCAATAGCCCATTTGGCGTTCCATACCTTTACTGAATGGCGCAAGTTTATCACGGCATGCAACCAATTATCGCATCCGACGAAGCTAGTGCAATCGATACGATACGATGATTCCATCGGACGTCGAGTTTACATTGTTATTACACTAGCAACGATACGATACGATCAATGTATAGGACGTCAACTTTTATCATACGATCAATTTTCGGATCGATAAATTGCGAATGCAGTGATAAACTTGAGAAATTCTGCCTTACGAGAATGGAACGCCCAACGGGCTATTGGAGACGTTTGGCCGTGAAAAAAGCGGTGGGTTTTGTTGATAGACTCAGGGGTTTTGATGAATGCTGTGCAGTAACATCCGGGGCAAGACATGGCCTCTGATTGAGATGATCGCCCTATTTGCCGCCATACATAGGACTAACGACCCATATCTTAGTTCGAATCCTCACCATATACATAGTAGCGTGACCGTGCGGGCCATGGGGAGGGCATGTTGCGTCGGCGACCACCAATTATCAGGGAAACATGCACAAGCGTAACCTGATGCGGTTGATATTGAGTGAGGGGGGGGGGGGTGAGGGAAAGAAAGGTTACAGTGTGCGATACGGATACGATTAAATTTTCGAACATCAAGTTAGTGAAGATTTCATTTTTATCTTACGGTTAAATTCGGAATTCGGATGCGCTAAGTGTAAAAATGCGCAATTGAGCGACGAAGAGTATGGACCGCCAAAGGTTTTATTAGGGGACATTTGGCCATGCAAAGTGGGTTGTGGCGACAAAATAAGGGGTTTAGATGATGAAGTGGTGATGATATTTAAGTAAGGGTTGCACGACCGATGATTAACCGCTCGGTTCTAATTTTGATAACACAATAATGGCTACAAACCGCATACAAAACAAAGATTTCAGCTCCTTGAATGCGAAATGCGTTCTCATATACAATATTAACGCGACAGTGAACGTATAGGGAGAGGGGGAGAGGCGTGAGCTTGGACTACCGCCCACCATGATAACAGAGAAAAGAAAAACAAATGAGATATAAAGGTGAAAAAAGAGATGGGACGGAAAGCACAAGAGATGGAAACTAGAGGGTAATGGCGATATAAGGTCCAAGGGTAAAATTATATCGAGCCAATGCCCAATCGAAAATTGCTCGTAGGTCCGTGAGGATATAGTAGTACGGTTGGCAGGAAGGTGGAGCAGTAAAACCATGCAACTTTTTTCACAGGCATACGATTAGCAAATTGGATCGTTGGGAAATTCATGTAAGGTATGAAGGTCGGTGTCCAGAATTCGGGCGGAAAGTATCGACCGCCTCTGGGTGGATTGGGGCCCCAAGTCTTTCATGCGCTGTTGAAATATTAGCAACTCGTAGGAGGGCAACACAGTGCTCCACGATTTTTAAAAGAGTGTAAGTGCTGTTGATTCCTTCAAAATGGGACAATAAACCCTTTCTGACGCACCCCGCCGGGGGGGGGGGGGTGATTTGGAGTTGCAATTCTTGCTATTCAAACTCTTCCGACCAAGCTATTCAACCGCCCGAGGATGGCAAAAGAGGAAAAAATTTTGTACTAGTTACTCAACTGCAACACTTCCGCCGTTAGGTGAGCGCCGACACGTCCGATAAAACTATCGTCCGACATTTTTATGGCACTAGTGTGAACACTCAATCCGATAAATTATTGTATTTGTTGATTTGCTGATTTTGTAAACGAACAGTCACTGCTGTAGTTTGATTGCTCAATATCCAAGAATTGTGGGAATACAGACATCTATATGATAACAGAAATCATCTATGGAACATTGATTCCGATAACAGCAAACATGGAACATTTGCAGTGAACAACTCACGCGATTGGTCGCCGGGATATTTATAAGGCCACTGCCTTTGCAGGGTTACCCGATACGGAATTACGGAGTATTACTGTCAATATGAGAGTCGCAGTCACGCGTGATTCACCCAAGGTACGTGGTCACACGCTTAAATTCGTAAACAAGACCGACGATCCGCATGCGGGTACTTAGCCGATTTCTTCGAATTACCAAAACTGTACATTGGATGAGGCTGAACGATCTTTTCACCTCGTCGGATGATTGGGCCGTCTGATACTACGGTGCATGGATATAAGTATACGGACCAGGGCGAGCCTGACACACACGATGCTGATATAGCCAGTTGAACGCCCTAAGTAATAGTAATAATATTCGACGCAGTTAACAATTTAGTTTTGTGGTTATAATTCCCGCATCAAGCAGTACCGAGCCTCCTTGTGGACTATGCAGCTGTCCAGGATAAGAGTGACGTGTTTGTGATGATGATAATGCTGTTCGTTCTAGAAGGATACCTGCCTTGCTCTTCGGGGGATGTTATCCGATTTGAGGAGTTCGAGGATCCAGAAGGGCCCTGGCGGAGACAGCCGATTACGATTGACGATAGTGGAGGTACGGGAATACCCTCATCGCACTTCACGAGAATCAGCGAATCGATGGAAATGCGAAGGTCAAAGTAGGTCAATATCATCCTCTTACGACTAGTAGGCCTGACCTTTTTTTTTAATTTATCGCAGAATATCCTGCAAGTGAAACCAATTTTATAGACTGCACGTTCAGGTTTTGCGGGGTGCAGTTTTCGTTGATACCATATAACTATAAGCATATATCCTTCTCCCATTCACTAACCCTATACTAGTCTACGCGATATCAAGTATGAGTGAGTAAAATTTAAACCGTTACAAACTTTTAGCTTCTATTCAGCGGCCTGAGAGAAGGTTGAAAATTAATGAGTTGAGACACAGCATTCTCCTATGTTATATTATATTACGTAGATTATCTACCGGGTGTCTACTTCGAATGCAACTAATTTTGCCTCTCCGGATCGAGTCATGCTACGGGCAGTGTAGGAATAGGGATTGCATAGATATAGGCTTGGTCTCTCGGAGGCGAAGTCGTGTGAAGTTTTGAAATACTCGACCACTCCCTCCCCTAAAAACAACAAACAAACACCCATCTTAGTATGCTGTACTGTTATTTTCCTCGTTGGGAACCCCAACAGCTGTGAACAGATGTAAACAAATGATACAGGCCTAAGTGGTGATTTTAATGTGTGTAATTGGTTGAATCGCAAATTAGTGGGGTCTGGGCACATGACCCATTCTCGCTCAAATACCTCATGTAAGAACACCGAAGTCTCTCGGCTAATTCACAGATATTCGGGAACATATTACCTTCGCCGGTCTCGACTTCCTACAGCCACCCCCCAACCCCACCCCCTCCCCCACCCCCCATTCACCGTGCAGTCCGCGCTCGCATATAAGCAGATAGACAGACGAACAGATATATGGGACATAAAGGGACTCGTTTCTAGCAAATTCGAAGCATTATTCAATTGTTTGATCATGATGAGCTAGTGAAAATGAGAACATTTTATGGAACGATTAATATAAATAAAATGGAAAACATTGCAACATCATTTCTGTCACATTCAACTGGCTTTCATCTGTAGGAGCAACATTGATAACATTCAAAACGGGCCCAAAAAACCTAAACACGGACTAAATGAACGGCGTAGTTTGTATTACGATGGAACACCGCACCACAGAACATCGAACTTAATATTGTATATTAACATGTCATAGTGACACTATATTAACCCCATTAATTAAATTAAATTGAATTATTTGAAATGAGAATTTTCGTCGCGGCGTCTCCTAGTCCCACCCCTAGCCCCCATATAGATGATCAGTTAATCGTCTAGTAACATCGCCACACTGCATGTTAGCCTGATTCCAACCCGTTCGAAGAATGATTTTTCTGTGGAAAGTATGTTTCCTCGTTTCATATTTACTTTTAACAAAAACACTGTATGGAAACCTTGTTTCAATAATTTTCACGATGTTTGAAATGTTTTGTCTTATTGAATCATTACTGTTTTACGGAGAGATTGTATGTAACCGCCGAAATTACTGCATATCCTTATATTCTTGATTCTTTATCCTTAATCAATTGAGTTCCCCATAAGAAAATTCAGCATTGACGTTCGCTACAATATTTTCTTAGATGACCTTCGACCCTAATTCACAGAAGCAGAGTAGCATGCTTGTAGTCGCCATGTAAGGGTTCAATGTAACCAGATTACTTCATGGATAGCCTTAAGTTGTGGCGAGGATGGGCATGGTACGCTAAAACCTCAGTCTGTGATTAATCGACTGATGGCATGCCTCATGCATATAGCTCCTGGGACAATTTTATATACATTGGGTTGGTATACCCTCAGTCTTAGTACTAGTAGGCCTACCCGGCTCAGAAAAGCTTTATCCACCCTACTTTCATCACGGAATATCACAAATTACCAGCGGTCGTTTCAGGTCATCGGGGTTAATCTTTTTTGCTTGTAAGACAAATTACTTGGCTCCCCGGGGCACCAGTTTCTTTGAGACACCTGCTGGCCGTGGTCAGTAAACCCTATGCCTGGAATGTTTATTAGCGAGGGATTTCACACGTCCGCAGATGGCGATCGTGAGAGGTGGGAGATGATTGACATTCTGGCAAAAAACCACACCACCTATATATATGGACCCCCATGACTGATGATAATACACACTTGAAGTTCTTTCACGTGTATCTTCGTTATGCCCAAATCTTTCACAGAAGTTAGTAAGTAGGCGTGACCATAATTTCATACCACTCGTTCCAGTCGGTTGGCACCTTTATTAGGTCCCGGTAAACCTCACTCAGCATACCTGCCTCCTGCTTCATTCTGGATCTGCTAATCCGACATATTGTAGCATATCCCCTGCTCCATGGGAGAATTGTATTCGTGAGTTAGCCATGGCTGTCAACATGACTTTCTCGGCCTTAATTTCGGTCTCAAAATGGAAACACACAGGGAAACGCAGTTAGCCCTGATTGGTCAGTGTCCATGTATCCAACGTGAAGACCGACGTCGCACTAAATCTTCACTGAAAACTGTTGGGATATGAGCATGAAAAAAACACACTGACCTTATTGTAACAATCAAACACCCAATTTATAGCGAGTGTTTCCCTGCCATATTTAAAGGCTTCATAGATCAATATCTGCACGAATTTGGTACCCCGTTTTCGGATTCAGCTGCTGCGTAAGTTGTTTATTTGTGTGTCTTGAGCAACTGAAGAAGTATTCCAATATGGTCCAAAATTCACTGGATTATTTTGATGATTGATCTAGTAATATCCCTGATCCCTGAAAGTTGTCTTATAATTGTTTTAGAAAAGCTTCAGGGCATCTAACCCCGATACAATACCGGAATGTTGATTTTTCACGAATGGTCAGTGAGCTAAACTAACTGCAGCAGAATTAGCAACGCGTCGCTGCAGGCTTGAGTAACGCTCCATGGTAACAGCAAGCACCGCGGTCACGTCCAAAATTCGCGATTGCCTACAATGGAAATGAAGATACTATAATTATTTCAATTTAGTTAATTTCGGCTCGAAGTTCCCTAATTAGCTTCAGAACTTATCAGTAAATTATTTTTTGGTAGGCGTGAGGATTGGCCCTAATCCAGAGAAGAGAACTGTTCGAGTGCGCCTATTTTCACCGTTCGGTATTCCGCAGAGATTCCTAACCTTGTGGTATTCAGTATAAAGCATTCAGTGGTGTTGACCCCGCTAGTGAATCCCCTCTATGACTTGGAACTCTGGCTTACAGAGGTCCACTAGATTCACGTTTATCGGTAGTCTGCGTTAATTATATATTCATCCATAGGCAACCTTTAGTATGGTGATGTCACTATCGGGAGTATCGTCCCACCTCCCAACACAATACTTAGCCCAAGGCCAAGAACCAATTATAGGTTTTTATTTCCGGGTTCATGATTACACGTTCAATTGTTCCATGTCCACTGTGCTGCTGCCGGAGTGCTACATACACACGCACGCAAACCCTCACGAACACACAACATACTAGCACACATGGCACACACCGATGTAATCGTCATCTAACTGAAGCAAGCTTACAAGCACGACAGAATAGCCCATCATTTATTATCTAATAATTATTTGCAAGCTACTATGCATTAATCCTAGAATATTTTCATCGATATGACTATCTGTAACCATTCGCTTCCAATGTTATAGGGGACATTCGTTTCATCCTCATGAAAGGAGAAAATAATGATTTCAGGAAAATAGACGCATTATCCTACAGTTCTCAACAACAATGATTGTCGTTTGCAGAAGTTGGAATATGCCACAATTGGCATAATGTATAATGGACGGAATTGGGAAATTGGGGCGTCGTTTATTGCAATTGTACCCAGCAGTATTACCACGCTATGATTTACAGCGTTCGAGTGGAATTACCATTCTATTATTATGTCCTTGTGTTGGTCTAATCCATCCGAACGATAACTGAGAAACGTTGTTGATATTCCTAACTGCGAAAATCCCACGTGCGTGCTAAACTGCCTTCCGGCGCCACGTCACGACACGAGTAGGCGTATACTACATTTCGCCCGTGTGTACTGCACCATCCCATACACTGTTGTGGCCGGCCAGGGTGGGGCCTAGTCCTGTACATGAACATATTGGTAGGTGGCGCATGACCCACGGCCCGCCCCTGAAATAGTACAACATTCAGGCTACGGGCGTTGACTCTACAGTTCTGTTGGGAAATGAGAAATAGCAATCCACCGTCTGACCGTAGGACATGTGGATGGATTATTGTCATCATAATCTCTCAGGAAAACCCTTGATCTGTCCCATGATGCCGTTAAATCCAATAATGTTACTATAGGGGAAACATCAGATTTACATTACAGTGAAGGTTCTCATTCAATTTTCTTTCGTTTTTCTTAATATGTAATGGGAACTATCTATCGTGCCTTCCATAGTAATATAAACTTGTTTACGATAATTTGGAGATGAAATGCCCATAAGGATGAGGGCTATATGCATGCTATCTGGCTAAGGTCATCGATACTTGACTCGCATCTTCAGTTTGACTCAGCGCGTACCGAGAGTTCTTTCTTGAGAGGCGTGGGGGGGGGGATGAGTTCGGAACCCAAGGAAAGTGACGACCCATAAAGCCTCACCCTCCCTATTAGCCAAATGAGTACAAGTTATGGGCCCCTAGGAACAATGCTGCTGAAATTTATTTGCTAAATAACAGCTGCAAAACCTCTACTGAAACTGAAAAAAATAAGTTTTTGTGGTGAAAATTATTGTCACTTGGGTTTCATGGGGGGGGGGGGTTCTGACCCATAACCCCCCCCCCGTGGGTACGCCACTGGACTTTGACCTCCGTGTCTGTGATATTATGGGGGGGGGGTGGAGGATGAAGTATTTTGTCGCCATGGTGGGCCTCAGAGGTGCGTCTGACCAGGTGTATACCTCTGGTATAGCTAATTTGCGATTGCCTCGGACTAAGGGCATTTTACCATCGTCCTACAGTGCTTTGATGGGAACGTTTAACATGTTCAATTGGCACTGCGTTCCCTTACTTACAGAACCATCTGATCTTCAATCGTGCCCTTTGTGGTATTTTATACATTGCAAAACCATTTCGAAAAAAAGAAGAAAAAAATGATCGAGAATCATTACTAAGAACGCATCTTTGCGTAGTGATCCTTGCCATATTTGAGCCTTTGACCGCATTCTTCTTCATGACCCCCGAATGATCTTCAAATATGCCAGATGATGATCTTCGTCCTTTTATGTATTGCAATTTGTCAGTCTCGATTTTTGACTTGATTAAATATTCCATGTTCTTTGCATACCGTTTTTCTTTATACCCTGACCTCTTTGCCCAGAATGACCTTCAGTCAGTCAGCCGATCGGCTTTATTCTCTTCATATGTCCCACCCACGTATTATTCTGACTTAATACCTGTTGCGATTTCGGTAACATGCTACCAAGCTTGTTAAACTTTGACCTCTCTCCCTTTGAACGACATGGGGTACCAGAACCATCTGCTCTCCTCCTTGTATAAGCAATTCTACTAACCTAAAATCTGTATCAAAAGCTTGCTTTTTCCTCTTCATACACGAGCCTAGCTACCGATTGGTTACAGAGAATGTGCGTTGTATTTCTCCAGGGTATCGTCCTCACCAATCGTCAACCTTGACCCCTCATTGATTTAATAATGTGCCTTTCAATTAAGAAAATATTTCGAATAATGCGGCGGTCCACGAGCTCCTAGTCACTTTGCAGAAGAATAAATATAAATCCGCCATTTTGTCTACTTCACATTCATACGAGGGTTTTGTTGTAAGTGTCTGGACCACACCTCCCCCTCGTCTGGACAACGCCACTGCAAACGCCCATGACCAGGAGGTGTTATGGTTTTTTTGCAGGACATCAGGCCATTCATATGCCCATTGAGCCGTTAAAATTGGTCCAGACACACACTAGCGGCCTGAAAACTAAAGCGTTACGAAAATGTTGAAGGTGGGGTATGATATTATGCGTGTTCACCGTGAGATTCTCGGTATCTGGGTCATTTGGTGATGTTACTTAAAGGTGGGCTATTTATTTCCATTTCATACCAGGACAAATGCACCGATTATTTAGAGTGGAATATAGAATAATTGCCGTGTTCTATACTACCAGTCGAAAGGGCGAACAAAGTGACGTCTGACATGTCACCAAACATGACGTGACATGACAAGTCACCAAACATGATGCTATAATAATTTTACGTTATTTGCAAGTTGCTGAATTGAGAATGAACCCTTCTCTCCCTGTCATAGCTCCAAAGACCCGCGTGTCTTGATGATTCTTTTATCGTACACCTCTTATGTTGTAACATTGGTGTACTATAGGCATTAGTCCAGTATAGGCCTACTACGACAGCGCAGAAACGAAAAGGTTGTGCCTAAGGGAGTGCTTCGCGATTTGATGGGTTTGACCATCCCGTATCATATCTGCATCGTTGTGTTTCGCGCAGTGGTTTTATGAGATGAAATTCTGGAGGGCAAAAAAGGTCAAATGGCTGTAAGTGCCAACAGCCTGGCTAACTCCCCAGCGAGGACTGGATGAGCTCGGCTCAATATATATGCGCGGCAGCCTGGAACCCCATTTCAACCCGGGATATTGTTAAGCAAACAGGGCATGTGGAATTTTTAAAAACTGATTCACATATACCCTGGCATAACCGAAAAGTTGACACAATTGGTGGCCGTCGGCCTTCCGCCCGGGAGACCGTGTTTGACTCCCAGTCGAGTCATACCAAAGACTTTAAAAAGGGTACATGTTGCCTTCTCACTAGGCGCTCATACTGCAGCTCAAAGAACTGGATCAGGGACACACGATGGGTAAGGCAAATATGTGCAAGGTACTGTCTGTGTGTGATTACCCGCCCCCACATTGATTGACAACCACCAGATCAGTTGCCTTTTTTTTTCCTTGGGCCTGTATGGTTGAGAAGTATTCGCAGCTGACATAAAGTGCATTTTGTGGGGCCTTGAATAGTGTTTCGATCGCTGCCGCAAGTATACCTTAAAAAGTATTTGTCAATTACATCAATGTTTCTGCGAGTTTACGAACTATATCCACCAGGTGCTAAGTAGGAGCACAGATAAGGTTAGTCATCATTTGGCATAGTATTATTAGTTAATCGGAAATAATAATCTCGCCAGGCATCATTCGGACGCTTGAATCTTAATTAGAAATGAAGCTAGCCCTCCACATGTATGCACTCCGTAGGCAGCCGATGCCCTGAGATACGGGGCTGTCAACAAACATCGACGGGGGGGGGGGGAGGGGTATTCGAAATCTCCGCAGTTCAGCGCGACTAATGATGTGACCCAGCGACACTGGAAGTGTCCGGGTGTGTAGCCGCCGCCGTCTCCGCCGACGCACGCAAGAACTTTGACGCTTTATCCGACTGATCTGAAACTTGGAACCAAATGTCCGCCCTAGTCAAATCTCGGATGTGATTCGAAAGTAGCATTACTGCATGTATGCGCCCTCTATTTTGCGGGTTGTACACAAAAATACTCAGTTGATTCATCCGATTCACACGAAAACGTTGGTCCCGAAAAAAATTGACGTTGTGCGTTTCAAGTTCTACCGAGGTCAGTTTTTTTGTGGCGAGGATCAAGTTAGTCCGATTCAATTTCACACAAAATTGGGTGGGCTAAGGACAAAGTTGTCACTAAAACACACGACGTTGATGTCAAGGTACACTGGGAGGGTGCAACTTTTTTGGGGGGGGGGGAATACGAGTTCGCCCGATTCACACGAAACTTGGGGGTGGGCACCAAAAGTTGGGTCCGAATAAAAATTGACGTTTAGAGTCCGCGTTGTGCCCTTGAGCAAGGGATTTTATCTCGATTTCTTCACTCTACCCAGGGTGGTGTAAAGGGGTACCCCGGTATAGGTCAACTTATTAAAAGTTGCGCTGTATGTCGCTGCACCTATGGGAAGGTCCCCCAGGGGACACGATGATGTGCCATAAATGTTCAGTGTGCCAGGGCGAACAGCAAGGGTTGTGCACTATATGAGTTGTGGGTCGTGAAAAGTTACCAAGAGCAGGGTAAGGATTGTTGAAAGCGCTTTGAGATGTGGTTCCCACATGTACGGCGCTATGAAAATCGAAAATCATTGAATTATTCATTATTATGATAAGGTCAAATTTGTGTTTTTTCGAATTTTTACAACTTCGTCATATTTAAACAAAACGTGGGGAATGTGGACTACGTTGGGACCGAACAACGGGTAGGGCATTTCAACGTAATTGAAGGGCAAATGGATATGGGTCTTTTCATGAAACCGGGTACCCAATGGGGATTTCCCTTATCCTCCAATAAAAATACCACTTTGAAAAAAACAGAAGGAGCAAGTCCCATCAAATGAGGGTGTTAAAGTGCACTACTAGTCAGACTGAACTAGGTGTGTAGAAAAAGAATTTGATAAAATATCATTTCCACGTTACGGACAAAGATTGCCTTCGTGTCACCCAGATCTTGGGGTTACCGACTGGGGACATTAAACACATGTGAAAGATTTCGTAAAACAAGATATGTGGCATGTACCTTATTTCAGGTCGTTATATCACAGTTAGTATAAAAAGTTAAGAATGTCAACCATGGTTAAAGTCTCAGTAATAAACCCTTCGCCACGTTGCCATACAAGCACAACAAAATCAATTACCAAATAACTCCTTCGTGTCCCCCCTGTTATGTTGGGTTTCCATTTGTTATTTAAAATTTCTCAAATGTGTGTGTTTTTCATTGATAATAGTTCATGTTTGGTATGACCACATTGAAACGTCTTGAAAAATACCAAAACTTAGACACATAAGTAATGAACAATATTTAAAATCATTAATTGGAATTAGCAGAATTTTCGTGTCCCCCCTATAGAGTTATGTTGGTAAAATTGGTGCATCATTATTACACAAAAGCAGCAGAAATATTTATGGTTTAATTCAGTAAAAATAATGGGTGGGATGATGATCTTTCAGATACATTATAAGATCTCCTTCTTGAAAACAAAGCAGGTGGTGATTATTTGATTGAATTTCAACTTTTGGTGTCCCCCCCCCCTTGGTGTCCCCCCGGATGACCAGTTCTGTGGTCATTCATAATGTAACAAAGAGATTTCAAAATAACAATAAATCCATTCATACGGAATTTATAATTACTATCTGGATGATGGAACAGTCTTTTTGTTTAGTATTAATATTAAAGTCAAAGTGCACATGGAATTCAGTAAGTGTGTAGCGTGTTACGGGGGCACCAAATTTGGGTGTCCCCCCCAGAAACACGCAAAGATAAAAGTTGAAAATAAAATCACTCTTGTAAGAAGATGATGATGAAAAAGTCCAATGAAGGACAAGCCACAGTGTTTCTAAGGTCAATGCATGGAAATTTGGAAGAATATGTGACATTAAAACATTGAAAACTGTCAATATGGACAAAAATATGCACACATTTGTGTTATTTTTTCCCAATAGAAATGGCTGATACACAAAACTTGCTGTTTTAAAAGTCACTGCGATATGTTTTTCTGAAATTTGGGTATAGTTACACCATGGAGGGTGACAAGTGCACATGAAATGATATTTTTTAACATTGTGAGTTTAGGTTTTCATTTTTCTGCTTCAGAGTTGAAAGAATGCTTTGGTTGTCCCAGTTCTATGTTGGTCAGTTCTGTGTAAGGGGGTACCCCCTTATGCCCATGGCAATGCATGAATGCAACAGCATTGTATGTAGTTTAATAAATATAAAAGTCCCCTATCGAACAGTAAAAAATTTGCAATCAAGAATAGGGAGTTTGAAAATTTTGACTCATGTTCACACTTTTGGTACCCAGAGGTTTATGAATCTGCCCATATAATATAATGTGCCCCCTCTAAACGTGGTCCACAAAAGGCGTTTTCTGCGGATATACACGTCGGTGGTCTACTGGTCTACCCGCCTGCACATGTTAGTTGAATAACAGGACTGCCTCTGACTAACTGACTAGCTATCTATTGTGCGTGAGACTCACTCAAATACAGTCATTATGTGCAGCGTAATGTCACGTCGATGAAACTGACTTGTCTATGCGGAAGACAGATCGGTGGTTAATCAATACAGAGCGCGTTCAAGCCACCTTTTTAGACACATGGGAAAACAGCGGGAACGATCGAGAGTTGAACGTGATTTTCGAAATAGGCCTTTATGAAAGCTCTGTTATCATGTGCAAGTATGTTGAATAGTACATCGCGGGGTACGAAATAAATAAGGGGATTCTCCTGTATAGTCGGGTAGCTTCGTGGACACGCACTGCGATCAGAGGAAATCGTATGTATAGACGTGATATCGCTAGATCAGACGAATCTTATGCTGAAAAATGTTCTTTTGATTGCTGGAAAGTGGGATCTTTTTCAAGGTCACGGACAGAAATACATTATCTCAGAAAACGAGAGTGTATTTGCCAGTCACATGTGGTCACGAAGGTTGTAGGAATAATACTCGGAGAGGCTGTAAGGTCAGACTTTGTGATAGGGTTATAAAGAGATGTTAGGGCGAGTACGTTTCTAAAATGAATTAGTTTCATACATGCTCATGCAAACGCATTGTCGATCTGCAGGTAGAGGGGTGAACGGGTGGTACTGTATAATAGACGCAGGATTATGAATGGCTTTCTCATACCAAGTATAGCTGAAACGCGCACAAACGCATAAAAAAATCTCCAGTTGGTCAATGCTTGGTATGCTTCATTACATTCCCTTCATTGTGAATGGAGGTTTTCTTGCTAGGTTGCCAGGAAAGATTGGTAAAATATACTTAAAGATGACTGTCGTTCTGCTAGCGTCCAAGCAAACAAGCGACGCTGGAGTTGCATGGCGTCACGACAAAATATCGTAAGGTGCAGCACACTCGGTATATCGGAATCACATATTTCAATCTTATATATAAGTTGTTGGACGGAAAAAAAATGAAGGGGTGAAATAATCATTTGGTTTCAATTTCTCTAAATTTGATGCAGTGAGTATATTGTTCACACATCTTAATTCAGTGGAATTCCAAAGCTCATCGCTGTATATCCGGCGTCATTATGAGCATCTAGACATGTCAACTCCGCTATTAAAACCGATTGAATAAGAAACTTCACCATCATGCCCCTGCAAGTCTCAAGATTCCAGTTGAGCAACAAATTTCCGGGTAAATTCAGCTTGAACGACGGTATATTTTTCCCGAGCCGTAGTTGCACCCCGGCTTGGTCTTTTATTCTGTTCGGTGACATGAATCATGACGTGGACTGGCCTTCGTTCTCCGAACCCAGTTAAACATTTTCAGCCGTTATCATTATATACATGCCGATTGTGGTCACGGGTGAGAAATATGAACGATAAGGTTTCTGCAACTTAAATTTATTTCCGCGGGGAGAACAGAACAATAAATATTTGCTAACCCATTCTCATAGTTGCGTGGGAGGAAAGTTTGTCCGAAAACAGAATAAATCGACCTCCAGTGGACCATGCATGCATGGAACTACGCTCTGGGCGGCACATGCGCGATTTCTAACAGTGAGCTGGCTTATCAACAGTACTATTACAAAAATAAGAGCTGTTCTTTTAGTATTCGGGAATTTGAGGCAAAGGTCATTTGCATGCGGGTCGACTCACGAACGATTATAATTGAGAAATGTTCTCTATTTCAAATATTAGGTGGTTACAGATAGGAACGAACTGAACGGATATTATGAGAGTACATTGGGAGGCATGCCGTCAGGAAAATCATAGACGACATCCTGAGGGGAGTGGGTTTAGCCCTAACATTCTATGTGGCGGGAGGGGGGGGCATACACGAAGTATATTTAAATGTTGTCAAAATCTCCCCAAAATTCGAGAATAATTGGAGAGAATGCAAAATCAAAGGCACTGAATGCCTCAGATATTTCTCCTAATCAAATTGCCCTAAATTTTAGTCGAAATGCCCGAGCATCATCAAAAAGGTGTGTGTGTGCGCTTGGGGCGCACAAATTTTGCTGCCAGCCTTATCACAATAACAAAGATCGGGTTAGTTAATAGGTGTGCATACCCAGGTGTACATTGTTAGGAGAAAAATGATACACTGTAAGACTGGAGCGTGCTTCGCTACTTGATGTTCCATTTGAATGGTTATAGCATTGCTTGTTACGTCCGCAAATGCGTTGGCTTCGCGTCAATTCGGGGGATAGTCTTGATATACATTTCAAACTCAGCGAACCCCATCCTGTACACGCATGTAAGACCATGGTGTCGTGGTTTATAGGTCGTGTTTTGACGGTTAGATTTCCTAAACTATGTGTATATATAGAATGCATAAAGCCTACTTCGCATGAAGGGAGGATATTCGTCTATGGACTCGACAGAGAGGAGACTCGCAGTACAGTACCACTGACCAGGCCCCGCAATTAAACATTGAGCATAACACTCGCCAAACTGAAGGCACCGTGAGTGAGGTCAAAGAACATCCTCCTTCCAGTAAGTCTTGGATTCGCTTGCTGGTTGATGAAGACATACGTTCAGTGTGCGAGAACGCAGTCTATTAGCCCACATGTCTTGTCACTGTAGGTATCTGCTACAAAAAACACCGCAAGGGGCAAATGGCATTGAAACTATGCATTTCGGCCCATGTACCAAATAATTTGACTTCCAGGGGCATACTAACCACCTGGACCCCACTGTGCGGGAAAGGACCAATACGTCGTTAACCAACACCCTCATAAGTGGCTCCGAAAGTTTTGTATACTAAGTTCAATAGTATTTGGCGTCGTGCCGTACTGGAGTTACTAGCTATTAGTTCAATGCATGTGAGAATTTGTCTAAGGAGAAACGGGAATTGGTTATCTGGGAAAGGGATGTCTGGTTGGGCCATCTTATAGAATGCACAAATATCCTGCTTCCAGAGAGCTTGGTCCTAGGCTCAAACAGACAACCTTTCTGCAGCCCGCTTCATAATTTAGTCCCCTTCAGAATTCACAATACCTCGCTAACTATACGCCCTCCTTGCATGGCCCTGATTTGCCTGTTCGTAAAAAGTTCGACTAATTTTTAATAAAGATTTTAGAATCCCGGTGAAGAAAACACGGCGCCTGGTATTGCAATACGTTGATCTGGTCTCCTAGAATGCACGGGGAACGGCTTGTGGCATTCGGTTTAATCTTCTGAACCCCGAAATGGAGCCCCTTCGGTTCCTATACCCCTGGCTGGAGGCCCAATACTTGGCTAACCTACCCTCCTTTCGTTTATGGCCCTGAATTGTATTTCGTGCCAAAGTTTACGTAGCAATAATGTTTATGATAACCTTTCATTGAATATGCTTGACCTGGCCTATCTATATAGAATGCCTTGGCGTCAGAGCTTCAATAAAATGGAAATTGGTTCAAGAAACAATAGGCACATGGTATTAGAAAATGTATTGACCGGACCTCCTCACAGGAATGCACGAGCAACTAGATGTCCCCCATTATTTCCTTCCTTATCGTCGTCAATTTCAACGGAACGTAGTGAAAGGCGTGTTGTGTCACTTTTCAGGATCGATCAAGAGGGGTGGGGGGGGGGGGTCCTTCTCCCACGATTATACAAGGATGTGAAAACAAGTTTTGTGGCGAGTCTGTACGCTAACAAACACAGTTTGTTTTAAATTTCCATGATAAGTAAAGCTTGGAATATATAGGAAGAAAATGTAAACATTTCAATCTTAAAGGAGACTGATTGTAGCAATGAGCGAAAAGGCGACGCCGAGGTTAGAAAACTGCCAGGGGGAATCGTCCAATGAAATGTGAAACTTCGAGATCTAACGGTGTATCGTCACATGATTACGTGAGGTGAATTAGTGTAGGTTCCTCGATGAGACATTTTCTGCCATGACGTCACGTGGACGGAACTTTCCACTATTTCCCGTGTGGTGCGAGATGTGTACCTATCTTATTTAAAGGGAAATTCATTCAAATTAATACTCTCTTGTGTTAAATGTGTAAGAGAAAAAAATCATTAAAATATCACTGTTCCAGGTTCGTTAAGCATGCATCGGTTGGGAAGGATATGGCTTCCTCGAATATAGATAATTGACGGTGATTTTGGGCAAACTGGCAACTTTTGTATGTCATATCTACCAATTTGAAGGGAAAAAGAAAAGACATATTTCTTAACATTTTCTCTAGAATGGTCAGATTATGACGTCATCAAATGTGCCAATTTGCGAAATTGCCAAATTGGCAGTGATTATTTATTATCCTTTCCTTTAAAAATTCGTACTTTATAACCGAACATGCTATGAACATGAACAAGTTTTGACTGGCATGATTTTTCAACAATGCACATCATATGACTTTAAATATTTTCGGCTGGACTTGTCCTATGAGTATCGACGGCGAGTCCTGTTTTGAGTGATCGTGCGCCGTTCCAGAGGCTGATAGGGATATTTGTTTCTTTGCTTCCCTCCTCTAATCAACTTCTTTCTCCCTTTCGTTTTACTTACGGCGCACCTCTAATGTGTGATGATGTATACAGCATGTACACTACTTAGAATTTAGGATGAGTTGGAAATCCCGGTCTCCTTGGTTCGCACCTGATTATGGTTGTAAACACGATAACTGCACGAGGTCGTGATGGAATTGAATCCACGCAAGCTATGTATGTTCTTCATGATAAGTAATTGACCTCGTGTTGTTTTGGGGTCACGTCAGAGGTCATCTGATTGTCCCCCTGAGGCCAATAGATCTAGCTAAGTTTTAAGTACATTTTTGTGATGCCTTTGGTCTTATCGATCTGAAATTTACTGTGTTATTTTTTTTCTACGGGGGGGGGGGGGGGGGCTCAAAAACCCCAGTGTTTTCTAGAGAAAAGACAAATGTCAAAATTTGATATCTTAGAGCTTCTCTTGCGAACACGAGAATTCGTATGGGTTCGAATGGCCACCACGTGCATATCTATTAGACCAAGATACCAACCATGCTTGATTTTTCATTGTAGATTGGAAGTGGAGGGGGAGCATTCATTGAACATTAATTAATTCGTTGAAACGGATCATCACACCAAGTCTACCCAATTTTCTTTCCTTTCTCTTTCTGAGTCTAAAACTAAAAGTACGACTACCATTTCTTCTCTTAACCATGTCTTTCTTTCTTTTCTTTTCTTTTCTTTTCTTCCGTTTCCTTTTCTTCCCCACAAAACGAAAAACGAAACCATCTGATTGATGGCAATGTTATAATAAGTTTTGACAAACATCTATGCTATAGTTGTTGTTGACGACCTATTGCTACATTTCCCAATCCCCACCGCCTACTTAGCTATTACTTAGGGGAACGAACGTGACGTTGGGAATGTGATTCAAGGGAGCAGAAGGGATTCGACTTAAATAATTCCGAACCAAATAATATATGGAGTAGCAGATAGGGAGCAATTATTTTCCTGTGTGAATGCACGTAGTGTGAATTCTATGTGAACGCACACTCCATGGTCAAAGGTCGTGTTATGAATGCTTGCTTGTTATTTCCATACATGAAACGGAGAAAGTGAAACGGCAAGCATTCTTTTTTCCCCCCATAATACACGTGTGTTCAACACAGTGGCGTAACGCCCCTTGGGGGGGGGGGGGGTTGCAGTTCAGCAGAACTTTTTCTTTATATTATTCAGGAAGTATTGCAGCAAGCAATTGTCTAGGGGGCCCATAAACTGTACTTTATTTGCCAATAAGGAGGGGAGGCCATTTATGAGGGCGCCTTCCCTTGGGTTCCGACCTATCCCCCCCCCCCCTCCCTGATGACAAGAAGTCTCTGACGTGGCTACTAGTTCAACATTCCTGATATGGGATACGTCTTTAACCAGTCGTGTCAACAGTGGGCTTCGCCGTATATTTATTACGGTTTGCATAGGGATTTGGTCTGGACCTGTTGATTGTGTCGATCACAGACATCACGGTCGCTCCTCTGGGGATCTTTATAATCCTGACCGACACGTAGCGAATTCTAGCCAACCTGAGAGATATTGAAACCTTGGCTGTACATCTGTCAATGTCTTCTGTTAATCACCGATGCTGATAAGTCTATGAAACTTACTGATAGAACTCCAACATTAGTTGTTTTCATAATGTCGGCATGTCGCTAGAGATTTGGCCTATCTAAAGCAATTTTAGCAGGCCTACTACTTTTAACGGTTCCATTTATTTCTGAGGAAGATACCCTTGTGCCTCCCCCCCCCCATACAGCTTCAGTTACGTTCTGTCTTTGAATAAAGAATAACTGCAAATCTTATCATTACTAAACCAAGACCACGGGTTTGTGGGTAGAAGGGTTCTCCTACAGGATTGCCAGATGTGGAAAACGACTAGACAAGGCTAACGGGCAATCGTTTTCTGAAAATTACCGGGTTGCTCACAATCACAAACGCTTAGTGCTATATTTGGCATCGATTTTGACTGCCTACTCGTGAACCCGAAGAATATTTCCTTTGTTCTCGGTCACTTTAGCAGAACAAAGGTTATGAGTCTTTATGGTTAGCAGGTCATAACAGCCCTCGTAATATCCTTATGACAAGCTGCGTCTTCTTCTTTTTACAGGATTCACGAGGCTACTGGCTCCAGGGAAGGCAGGAAGTGACTTTTTAAGATCCTTTTATCTCAGAGCTGGTTCAGCTTGCATGTTCCATCCAGATCCCTAAGGTAATTTTCCAAGCAACAGCTTGAAGTCATGGTTCGCTCATCACCAAGTTGTACGGTGACGACGTTCATTCGACTCTGCTGCTCCTAAAACGTGTGGAATACCCGTCCTGACTCTGTCCGTACTGGCTCCGACTTGTTAGCTACTCACAAGTTTCGTCTTGAAATCTTTCTCTCTTCCTCTGCACTTTCTGTCCGGACTGATTTTCTGTCTATGTTTTTTCAGGTCTGTGAAGCACTTAGAGGCTTTTTGCATGCAGGCGCTCTTTTAAGTCCCCATTATTTTTATTTATTTGTAGCATCATGTATTGGAGGATACCAAATCGAGTGCCGAGAAACGCGGCGACGTGAAAGTGCTTCCACCTCGAGGTGAACCATGCCAGCAGGGCATGGTGTGCGTGGACATACTGCTACCATGGTGTGACGGGTACATGTATTTGGGACTTAGCGGGTGGAAAGCACAGGAATGATATTCTACCATCGGACCTCAGAGCTGCGGAGGATTACGTTTGAAGGTACAAAAAGAACACCCAGTTATCCCAAACCTGCCCGGACTTTGACACCAATAGTTAGGTTTGGAAGTTATTCGTGAGTACATCGGCCAAGGCCGGCCGGATCCAGGGGGGCGTAGGCGTTGTCTGCCCCCATTTTTGCCAAATAAATAACACACTTCTTTTGTTTTTTGTGGTAGTTCACTCTTTAGAGGTACCCCGTAAGCGTATTATTGAACGGTGATTCCGAAATGGCGGGAAAATGAGGCACTCGATAATAAGGCCTATTACTGAAACGGAAAACAAAGTGTGAGTGCCTTGTCCAAGTAGTTGTGTGATTATTCCAAAGTATAAAATATTGTCTCACATTTTGTGTGAGGCAAAACACCCTCTGCCAGGCTGTGGCATACTAGCAGATTCAAATTTGACCGTTGACCTCAAGTGATACGATTTCTCGGACATTAATAGGATCAGCCACTAGTCAACCTACATCACAAGTATGAATCCTCAACTTCCTTCGAACGCTACACTTTTTGCTTGACCATCAGGGGACAATGCCCCGGCTAAAACTAAGGGGATTCACTCACTCCGTATGACCAACCACATACCAGGATGAGCCCTCCGTATATTGTTTGTTGCAACAGATGTAATGAGGTTTTAAGACTTCGACCTAGGAGACCTCGGAAAACTGACTCCGGATCCGAAAAACAACAGAGATACTCTACCTATATGGGAATCAAACATGCGAATAAAAGTCAAGTCTTCTGCAATCCGTTGTTGCACAGGTATCGTGTTAGCAAGCTTTCAGGGGTGACGTTAACTGTGACCTCAAACGGATCTCAAAACGTTAGGAACATCCAATTCCATGTTGGTCATATGATCCACTATGCTAGGTATGAGCCATCCCATTTTTGGGTTACACAAGTATCGTGTTTAGAAGGTTCTCAACTCGCGACCTCTGTTGACCTTAGGTGACCTTGAACGATCCCAGAAACGGTAGGGGAGCGTCTACACCATATTGTCCAACCTGCATGGAGTACAAGCTCGGTACATCATCTACGTTGTACCAAATTACCATGTCCTAAAAGATTTCCAGAAAGTCATCACACGCCCGCTCCAGAAGTATAGATCCGCCCCTTGACTAGCTCACATTCTTCGATTTGAGCTACCAATACGTTCCCTGTCCCAATCATATCCGTGATACAGAGGGCAAAGGTTAATTGCAATTGATTGCTGCGTGTACTAAAGGGTCAATCAAATACAGTATTTACGTAAAACGTCCTGTTTATGGCGTACAGTGTTCATTCTTGTTCGTTGAAAATGTCTCTCCCTGGTTGAAAATTTTAAAACAAGTTACATAAAAATATGTACGATTGGGGCTAGTTCTAGGGGTGGGTGATGTGCCACAGCCCAAAAAAGTATGTTCCAATTCGCGCCTATGGATGATGCCGTGTAAGTACCAATATCTTTCTCCGCCTGGTTTCAGGGACTGTGTTTACACGAGCCTCCTCCATCTTACACCAAGCGACCAAACGGCGGAGGATTACTCAAAGGATGTGTCATCGTCTCTCCTTCACTTGGTACCCAAACACATCATTTGACGCCCCAAGCCTAAAACGAACTCCACACAGAACGAATGGTAGTCAGGTTAAATTTTGTGGACGCAAAAAACACTCATTCGCGCTTTCAACATATTCTTATTCATCCAAGTTTAGGTCCTGTGTGTGTCTTTTGAACCGCAACACATGTTAATTCCTGCATATCTGTCACACCGATTGTGAATGATTCGGGTTGAAGTATAGTCTAGAACGAATCAGTTTGAAATCGTGTTTGTTTTTGTAGATCCTTAGTAACTGTAAAAAGCATGATTCCGATTAATTTTGAGTTGACCCCGCCTCAGGGGCAGCAGTATGAGCATCCTGCATCTCAAAGCACATCGCACTAGCGGCTGCAGTATATTGTCTCTTGAGCAATGCCCTGGCGATTCTTCTCGTTCTTCCTTTTCATTTTACTTGATGGGGCAATAAACACATTGAACTGATCCGCCATGTATAGGGTCCTCCCACCCCCCCCCCCACCCAAGAATGCTAGACCTTACATTAGAGGCAGTGTCGTTTCGCAACACTGATGACGAATAACAAAACTGCTCCGGACGATTTAAAACAGTGTAGTTTTTAATGACCCGTCACGGAGGACCGGAGAAGGAATAGAACTCGTTGGTGCTCGCAGGATATTCGGGACAAGTTCACACAATTGACATATCGTGTGGCGATATATCGTATGGGTATTATTTTGCCATTATGACGAATTCCCACGTGACGTCATTAAAACGTCGCCGTTCGCTTTCACACCAGTAGCAACAGTTGCCTCTTAACAAACTGCTTTGCCAACCCACACTTGTATGTTTGCATTGAACTCATACGAAAGCCCATTAGTGCCAGCCATCAAAAAGCTTTTCAACAATGATTGGAGATTACTTCCTGTTCATCTAGAAAAACCAAAGCAATTCCTTGAAAAAAAGACGCGAATGAGGCGCTGACATTTTATTTATCCCATCGCACGTTAGGTTAGTGAGGCCGACCTCTTCCGGGAGAGTGCGCATTGACTCCACTTCCCTGAAATGGACTTGGTCCACTTGGCAGCTGTGTTAACTATTTCTCGTGAAGAAAGGAGGAAACAGGATCTAGGACATCTGTTGTTTCACCTGGCCCCTGGATTTGTTGAGGGGTGGTGATATTACAGCTGTTTAAAGAGGAATGCTAATTTCGGTCATGATAAAACGTCTGTGACTGGTTTAAGAACATTCACTGAGGGTGGTAACCTGATCATTGGTTCCACGGGTGGTGGCCCGGGCTTGCGTCCTGGAATGGAGTGCACCGCAAAGTGTCATTTGGCGCGCGTGTGCGTGTTGTGTTTGTGTGGTTGGGTGTTGCGGGGTGTGTGCGTGCGTTTGACTGTGGGCCGTCATATCTATCTATCTATCTATCTATCTATCTATCTATCATTATCTATCTATCTATCGTCTATCGATCTATTTTTCTTTATTCTATTTCTATCTATATATCTATCATCTATTCCAGTGTGCAAAAACAATTGCCATTTTGGCCCCCGGACAGCTCTGTGCGGTGGCGTCGCCCCAGGGGGGGGGGGGCAGAGGGGGCACGTGCCCGCTCGGGAACCTTGTGGCCCCCCGAGTGTGCACCCCACCCCCCAAATGAGTTTGTGATTTTTCGAAAAAAATTCTGTAGTCAGTTATAGACTTCCACTTGGTATAGACCTGGGTTAATTGTCCGTGTCTTCTTCTCTCAACCACACGCAATTTTCAACTGCTAGAGCATAGGCTGTCAGACTGCTATTTTCAACTGAGTTGTGTTTTATCCATGGAGCTTTATATTTTCTCCAGGGAACTACTACTCGGAGTCCCTGCTCTTATGGCATTAAGTTTTTATTATGGTTGTGACAGTAGAGCTAAAATGGACAAATTCCTAAATTATGCTGAGGCCGATCCCATCGATTTCTTCAGATGTGCCATGGGAAATACGGAAAAGAAAAAAAAATGTTGCGGCGCGGAGCCGCACACCTTGTGAACGATGGTAAGGAAGCGTAATTGTTGAACCTTCTGGCCAAAAGTGAAAAGCCGAGGCCAACGCAACGATAGGACCGGGGGATGGGATTCCGACAAAATGTCAAATTCCACCGATTTACGAATTATGTGATCGTAAATGGGGGGCCCATGTTTGAAACTTGGTACAAACAGCCTAAAAGGCCAGGGAAAGGCCATTTCCGGACACCTGGGGGATTGAACGACCAGAATTGCGATTCGCGACAACCCTGGATGGCGCTCCGCTCAGATAGTATCTGGTGCCCCCTAGAGAATGTGTGTTCCCCTGTGCCCCCGCCCCCAGGACGAAAAGCCGAAAAGTCTGGTCACGCCACTGATTCTGTGACAGATTTTGTCGCCCAGGTAATTGACCCATGGGACAGTTCTGACTTGGTGGAGGTCAATGTCAAAGGTTATTGGAGGGGCCATATAGGCCATTAAGTGTTAAAATCCCTGATTTACCTCCTACTAAGTACATTCATAGGAGGGAGATAGAACAATACGCTTAAAGTTGAAATGTGGAATCATGTACGAAGTAAATTGGCTACAAATTCATTCCTCTGGATAGAAAGAAACCGTGTTTCACAGTAATTACTGGGTTCTGTTGATTTTGTTCGGTATAACATATTTCGTTTAAAATAATTGCCACGGCGGAAACGAAAAAAAAAAGAAGAAAAAAAAAAAAAAAAAAAAAAAAAATATAATATATATATTATATATAATATCTATATATATATAATATATATAGAATATATATATATATATCTATCTATAATCTATATATCTATATATATATATAATATAGATATATCTATATATATATAGATATATATATATATAATATTAATATCTATATATATATATAATATATATATATCTATCTATTATTATATATATCTATATATATATATATATATATATCTATATATATATATAATGCCGGAGTTATGCTGGTTGCCCGGTATTTCGTTTCGAATAACTCAAAGACGGGAGGCAATTTTCGAATAGGTCATGATTACGTTTCGAACCTCAAATCTAACATCTCATGATTCTCATTCTGGATCATGCCTGATCGCATCTTCCTGGGCTCGCTTCGGCCACACGTGGGTCGCTGATGATTTCTTTTTTTTAGCTCCTTAGGCATGACTCGGTCAGGCGTCGTTCAAACGCCACCCCCCCCCCCCCGCCGACCAGAAGTCGACTTGTTGGCTTTCATTGTGAATATATACCGGCGACCCACGGGGCTACCGTTACTGCATCAAGCATGTACCCGAAACTGCTACATCTGACCATTTACAGAGCCGAATGTTTTCGAGCAGCGCCACCAACCGCCCATGCGTCCGCCAACCGGGTGGATGCGGGAAGGAAGGCGAATACATGTACCTGTCCACAAGTTTTTCTGATTCCATCGCGTCTGCGCATTATCTGGAGACCCAGGTATAGAAAATTACCCAAAACTTTATCTACAGGAGTTACTATAGTGGTCACCAATAATTACGCAATCGCAACACCCCACTTAGGTCAAGGGCCAAAATTAGGATCATTTGTTGAGAAGGGGGAGGGGGGGGGGTGTTGCTTAACTGTAACCGTAGTCCTGTCACCATGTTTTAGGCATTAGGTGAGGAGGGGGGGGTTTGGGACTCACTGAGGTTGTACTCGGAAAGGTAGAATCCAGAGGGGGGGGGGTAGGGGGTAGGCTTGCCTAAGTTGTTCGGTTCAATGTTTCTATAGAGAAAAAATACCACGCGCCGCATGCTTGTTTCCATGATATTCCATAGGAGCGGGGTTATTTAATATAGCAAAAGCCCACATGCCGGCGGCATACCCGTCGCAAGGAAGAAACTGCATGGTTTCCTGTACCGCTGTCATGGCAAGATCACTGGAAATAATACTTTTCGAGTGAAAATATAAAAGAACACTCCATTGACGGAAGATGGAAACAATGGTATGGGGGTAAAATGGCATTCAATGACCTATTTTTCGTAAGGGTTTCACATCGATTGATATATATCTCTTTCTAATGATCGATACGGTACTATGGAAACCATAATTCAACAATAAGTGCCCTGAAAGAAATGATGTGCCTGATTCATAAATGGAGATGATCTCCTATTGCCAATGTTTAGTCTTTCCTTGCTATCAAAGCCCCCTTAATGTTGAAAAATGGAACTTTGCACATTCTAAATATATAATTTCATATACTGTAGCAACATTAATAATGGAGGTTTCGCCCAAATTAGAAATTGTTTGTTTAATTATGAAAAAGTTTCGAAAATTCGTCCTCTCATTTCCTTCAAATTGATTCATGAGAGTCCCAATGTAAATTTCAAGTTAGGAAATGGTGTGATCCTCATTTTACATTTTGGTCACCTGTTTGAGTGTATGGGAGGAGAGGGGCAGGGGGGGGGGTGTTGGGGTTGGGGGGGGGGGGGGTTTATGGGACTCACGGAGTAGGGTTGTATTCGGAAAGATAGGATCCACGCATCTGAGGAGTAGGGTTCAAAGTTCCATTCAGTTTTTGAAATATTTGAGAAATAAGCATCAACAATATTGAAAATGAATGCCCGCGCGACTATATTCAAGCAAAGCGCCACAAGGAAGGCCCCTGTGCTGAGTGCACTCGCAAAGTTTGGAATGAGTTCACCGGAAAAAATGGCAATTATGGGCATTTATAAAACGTACTTACAAAACACGCTGGTACAGGGTTGAAGGGTAACCATCATGAAGGAAGGGGGGGGGGGGGCGATAGCAATTTAATATAAGCAGAGCGCCAAATAGGTGGCCAGAGCATGTACAAGACAGCTGCAGGGTTTCGCGGTATCGCTAGCATGGCAGGATCACTGGAAAAAAAATTACTTCTAGTAAAACAAGCGCAAGGCGAAAAGTCCTTTGGTAGCTATGCAGGACGGGCAAGATTCCTCTGGCAAAACACTGAGTTTTAACTATTCCACCATTCATTGTGTATTCATACATATTTAACTGACCCTTACGGTCATAACCGGGGAATGACTGTGAACATGTCTACACATTGGCTTAATATTTGCTCTATGTTGCCCGCAAACTTATATGACCCAGCACAACTCATCTAGGCACTATTTGATTTCATGTACCCAGACAACTTTATGTGTACCCATCACAATCATGCTAGTCCTTTGTGCAGGAACAGTGGAAACCAAAATTGGAACCAACTTGTGAGTCTCCCATTGCCTCAAATCATTCATAAGGATGTAGTTCCAGCAGCACTAAATTATTAAGAAGGTTGGTGACAGAATTTTCAACAAGACTTGCCTGACGTCCCATTTGCCATATATTCATTCCACCTCAGTGCTGACATATGAAATAAACAGCCTCCTTCTAGCTGCTGCCTAGCCTTCTGCAGCAAAGGGCGTAATGCACAGGAAGTAATAGTAAGTAAGAGGCACAGAGGAACTCAATGGGACTAGCATCAGCTGTGTGGGGACTAATTGGGGTAATTAATGGGATTTTATTAAAACCTCTAATCACACTATGCGAACAAAAGTAACTCAGCCCTAGCCGTGACATGCCTCATCCACCCATCAAGTTTCAACTGATCCCATGTCGGGTTTAGAGAAGTTATGATGTGAAACGTAAACGGAACGGACGAAACGAAGCGAATGGGAAGAGAGACATGATAACTTGTGGAGCGATCACCCGCACAGTAAAATAGAAACGAACACTTATGTTACGGTGAGGAAATGTGGAAACATGGGTATCGGTGTAACCTTGGCAGTTCAATTGAATTAGCCGAATGTCCTGATATTTTCGGAAGAAAAGGTCACTCGATTGATATGAGAGGTACACGAATTTCTCTTTCTAAATGATAGATACTATTGAAACCACATAACTATTACGATGATTGAAATGAAGGAAAATGTGGCCGAATTAATAATTTAGGGATAATCTCCCATGCCAAATTGAGCTTTTTGATGCTATTCCCAGCACCTTGATGTTAAAAAAAAAATGAATCTTTAAAAACTGTTGCACAGTAATATACCTGCCGAGGTTTCCTCTAAATTAGAATCTTGCTGCGTGCTAATTATGACATAAGTTCCGATAACACCTCTCATTTCCTTCAAATTGATTTATATGACCTATCTAAAGTCCCATGTAAATTTCAAGTTAGGGAATGGGTGATCCTCATTTACCTTTCTGTCACCATGTTGTGCGTGTATGGAGGATAGGAGGGAGGGGGGGGGTTGGGTTGGATGGGGGGTGGTTTTATGGGACTCACGGAGGTTGTATTCGGAAAGATAGGATCCACGCATCTGAGTAGGGTTCAAAGTTCCATTCCGGCCCTTGAAATATTTGAGAAAATAAGTAACAATATTGAACATTATGCCAGCGCGACTATTCAAGCAAAGCGCCACAGAAGGTGTCGCTGATTTCACTCGCAAATTTTGGAAGTTCAACCGGAATGGCACCATATGGGCATAAACGTACTAACTAACTAACAACGCGGTACAGTAATTGAAGGGGTTAACCATCATGACGGAAGGGGGGGGGGGGGGCATACTAGCCATTTAATATAAGCAGAGCCTGCCACATCTGTGGTCGCGAGCATGTAGCCAGAAGCTGCATGTGTTCTGGTAAATCGCTACATGGCAGGATCACTGGAAAAAAATACTTTCTGAGTAAACAATCGCAAGTCGAAACGTCCTTGGTAGCTGCGGAACGGCATATTCCTCTGGCAAATACACTGCATGTTCTTCACTATTCCACATTCATTGTTATTCACCTATGTAAATGACCTTTACTGTCATAACCTTGGAGTGACTTTGAACATGTCTATACTTTGCTTATATTGCTCTATGTGCCCAGCACAACCTTTATATGTACCCAAGCACAAACTCATTCCTTAGGGCCTTTTGCTTCTCATGTACCGCACACTTTCTTGTACCCCCACATCACAACTCATTCCTAGTCCTGTAGGCGTGAACAGTGGGAAACACACTTGGAACAACTTGTGAGTCTCCCATTGCCTCAATTCTTCTAAGGGATAGTTCCCGCCAGCACCTACATATAAGAGTGTTGACAGATCTTTCAACAGACTTGCCTGAAGTCCCCAATTTGCCTCTATTCATTCCACCTCAGTTCTGACAGATAAATAAACAGTCGCCTTCTAGCTGCTGCCCTCGCTTTGCAGCAATAGGATAAGCCAAACGGAGCATGTAAGCTCACAGAGAACGTCATGGGAATAGTCTGTGTGGATCTATTGGGGTAATTAATTGATTTAATTTAATTAAAACCTATCACACTAATGCGAACAAAAATGTAACTCAGCCTAGCCAGTGCATGCCTCATCACGCCATCAAGTTTTCAAACTGATCCCATGTACGGGTTTAGAAGTTAGAGTGACTTGACCACGGAACGGACGAACGACGAATGGAGGGGCAGAGTGACAGGATAACTTGTGGAGCGCTGATCCCCGCACTAAAAATATCAACGACACTTCTAGTTACGGGGAAATGGAAACCTGGTATCGGTTGTACCTTGGGGCAGTTTCAATTGAATTAAGCCGACTGTCCTATATTTTCGGAAATGGTTTCACTCGATTGATATTGAGAGGTACACGAATTTCTCTTTCTAACTACAATGATAGACTACTATTGAAACCACATAACTATACATGAGGAAATGAAGGAATAATGTGCCGAATTAATAATTAATGATAATCTCCCATTGCCCAAATTTGAGCTTTTTGATGCTATTCCGCACCCTGTTTTAAAAAAAAAATGAATCTATATAAACTGTTGCAACAGTAATATACCTGCCGATTTTCCCTAAATTAGAATTGCTTGTTCTAATTATGACATAAGTTCCGATAACACCTCTCATTTCCTTCAAATCTATTTATAATTACCATCTAAAATCCCAAGTAAAATTTCAAGTATAGGGAATGGATGAGTCCTCATTCAAGTTTGATGTGAATTGACGGACAAAAAGGCTACAAACCTTCCAATGTTCCCCTATTCACGGATTATTACCGTGAATGGCATAAAGTTCCTGAAAGTTACACAGGAGAAGAATTCGAAGTCCAGGTGTGTGTCTAAAAGTTTTTATACGGAGCGTCGTGGGCCCCACAAGGCTTATTTTGACTTCGCTACCCCGATATCACCGAAAAACAAGCCACATGATTTTTTGTATCCTGGACAGTAACCAACTGGTTAATCCTCTTTACTGTCCGCTGGGGATTTTCTTGCTTCTATCAATAAAAATAGGGAAGCCAAAATAAGACGTTATTTGACTGCACGTCAGTGGGTGCAACTGTTCCTGCATCGATCATCTACCCGGCTAATTTAATTACTATCTATCACTTTCACCCAATCCACAGAAATAGCATTGAAAGAGTAACGCCTCGATCCTTGATCCGGATTTCTTTTGAAGAAAACCTTACCGAATTGCCTAAACAACAGACTTATGATGACAGATACGTCTTTCTCTTTCATACAGAATGTTGCTACGAAAGTTTGTTCGCTTCTGCTGTCGATCTGACACTACTCACAAAATTATTGTCTTCGGTGCTTGGTACTCAGTGATTATGGGTTTTCGTATTGTATTATTCATACTTAATAAATACTTAAGTTTTTTGTTTTCTCCAGCTAAGCCATCGCCAACTCTGGGGTCACTTGAATGGGGTCTGTTCGACGAGTTTCCCGTACATCGCACCAATGTTCCGCTGTTCTACCATCGAACATGCGGTTAAACATCGCCATCCGTATGTCAGGGGAAGAAGAAAGTTATCGCAGCGAATCCACCCCTAAATGTACTCACGTAAGAAACCGTGTGAGATCTAGAATATTGTGCGGCGACCGCGTTTCATGATGGGAATTTCACCTTCATGATTCGGTAATTCGTACGTAGAAGGATTTTGCGTTAATTTTTGGGCTGGACCAATCAATTGCTACCCAGATGAACCATGTGATTCTCTGTCACCTTTCCTGGTTGTCGTAGGAGTAGATCTTTTACTGTCGATATCTGTGATCGATAATCGTTTTAAATCATGGACTGTCATTCTTGTGTTTCGTCCATGGATATCAATTGGCTCCGCTGATACGAGACCGGTGGGTTTAGTTGATGCTGGTATCATCGCGATGGTATACGTAGCCTCGCTAGTACCTGTGAAGCTAGGGGGTATCTGCCACTGTATGTTGTACAAGCTCAGGCCTCGCGTCTGGTGAAAAATAAAGGACGACCGATGGATCGGAAGCCGCGGTTCGTCGCCATGTGCCTTTTCGGAATGTGCTTCCACGATCTTTTCGCCAGAATGCCTGTTCCGCCAGATTTGTATGTTGCATCCACGACTGACCGACTAATTTGTCGCAGCATAGGAGAAATCGATTGACCAATTAAACCCTAAAAACCCCATCCTACCCACCACTGGTTTTGCAGGTTTTTGATCTTTCGGTTTTGTTTATACCAGATCTTAACGTACAAGTTTTCTGTGCTCAAAGTTGGTATGAATATTGAGCATCATTCTGAGAATACCTCTAATAGGATTTCTGAAATTATAGTCCATTACAACTCGTTAATGTAACTAGTATTTTATTGACTGAATGACCTCCGATCATATACTAAGATTAGTGGATAGACACGTAGCAGGTTTTGTTTTCTTGATGTAGGTTATTTCATTTCTTCATACAAAATAACATTAATAAATTAATCTTGGCAGCCTTATAGGAACATAATGCTCATTAGGCCCCAGCAACATGCCCCATTAGGAATAACTAGTTGATGAATAAGTATGGGTGTTTGGTTTGAACCGGCTTCTACCCCTTTTGCAGTTCAGTTTTCTCGACGATCTGTGTTGTTCCTAGCAATTTAACATTCTAATTCTAATCTTCATTTGTTGTTATGATCTAGACTCGTTTCCATACACATGGTAATGCTACTACACAAAATGCACATAACACAATAAACACGATCTACCTACTTACCTATGGCGTTGTTGTCGGCAGCAGGTCCAACCAATTCTGCCACAGCGACAGCAACAGCGACGTCGCTTCTTCCATACCCAGGAATCACCAACAATGGCAGAATCGTCCCTCTGTCTGCGGAAGAGTTCCTGGGACGTGATGCACGCATCCGGGATTTCGACCAAGGTAGAGCCCGCGTGGCTCACCCTATACCAAACTTCAGATTGATCCGCCACGATTATCTACTATCCGATGATCGTCTAACGCAAGAGAGACAGAAAGTAAGACACAAGTATAATGGGAAGCTGAACAAGCATACAAAATTCTGCATTTGCTTTTTAGTTCGGTCTATGAAATGTCTTCTATTAGATTTTCGAGCGACTTAGCATCTCATTCAGAAGGCACACAAATAAGTATCAATCAAACGTCCCAGTCAGGCTTTAGCATCATGACCCTGCACGTATGCTGACATATTCATCTTCTTGACAGTAACGACATAAATGTTGATATCCTTTCGGAGCCAGCTCACTGCACGGATACGGCTTGGACTTGTTTGGGACACACTGTACACCTCCTGTGAATGTGTGGGACGGAACATGGAATCAACTAACATACGCGTATGGTACCCGGCTGTACATGAATCCCAACCGAGACAATTGTACCCAAAGAACTCGCACCTACCCACTAACATATACCATATATCCTCATTCCGTGTGATATGATGGTATCGTCCGCTTAACCAGTCGCGTCCGCTGCCGCGTCCGCCGCCGGAAGATTTTTCGCGTTAATGCAATAAACCTTTTACTCTTCTCCTATTGGTTTTTAAACTTGCTCACACATGTTCCCCCTTGGTAAATCGGTCTAGTTTTGCGCTTATGATGTTCGCTGCTCATCATTCATTTACTCAATTCCCGTCAATCTTTTCATGAGAAACGCTTCACAATCGAATCTGTGCATTGAATCGCTTCGAATAGCGACGCCATATTATTACGTCATTGAATACCTTAATCAGAACTGCAGAGCAACGATATTTCGCTTTTCTAGTACCATTCTTAGGGTATTTTCTCCACGATTGTAAACGAGTGCCTTTCGGCCACTGCTCAATCTTTCTTCTCTTAATGAGGGGTGTTAAGTACCCTTCCTTCGATTTTTGTGAGGTTATCGGACTACTTTCACATTTTCTTTACCCACGGAGAACAACAAATCGAGCGGATGGGGGCAATCTCTGGAGCATTACCTGTACGACTTGTTCCCTCCATACATCCACGTTGGGAGTCGTGTTGTAAACAAACAATGTTAACTGAAGGTGATGCCATGTAGTCAATATCTGGGAAACCGAGGGCTACAGGTGGCATATTAGTAATGATTCCCGGGAAACCGATCAACACCAGCAGCTTAGGAGCTGCCGTCCCCAAAATGGCTATCCTGGTAATTATGTCATAATATGGCCTTCTATGTTTATGTAAAGCCTTATCAACCGGTCTGATGGTTACAGATCAATGTCACTCACCGGGCTTACTTGTACGTATGGACACGAATGCAATTCACGAGTCGATGCTTATGCCAATCTAGAGCGAAATAATTTGCCCCGTGTTTGATGGGCTATTTGTGTGTATACTTATAACGAGCTGATACACTTGTAGTCCCATCCTCAGTTGAAGTACTGGCATATATGTACTGGAGCTTAATCCTTTCCAAGCGCCTTCAGTTGGCGAACCTTCTCTTTTTTCTAGCTCACCAGACATTGACTTGGATTGATCATGATGAAGCTGACAGTTACGCACAATGATCACTAAGTATGGGTGTTTCTGGGTGTTGAGTTATCTAGGGGGAATTTTCGAGCCATATCGAGAAATACGCAGGAGCTCACCCTCCTACCGTTTCAATTTAGATGAAATGGAAAGCTAGTCATCAGACTTAGATATCAATGCTACATACATGGTGTTCAGGGATTCGAGTCAAAAGCCACCTAGGGGTTCTTTCGCCCGAAAGGTCTTTTTTGGGGGGTCGTAAGAACAAATTGTTCTTCGGCTTCTGTCGCCCGAAGAATGCAAGATATCCTAGTTTGGGGCAGTGATAAGTTGGCTCAAGTTCTGTATACAGAGGCATTTCAGAAATTGTTGATCAAAGGTTATCTGTTGAAAGCCATTTATACTCCTCGCCCCCAGCACCAGGCCAAAGGATTGAGATGCGTAGCGTGCCCGGGCTGGATGTGAACAATCACGTATTAGAAAACGAACGTGTCTTACACAAGCACAAGGCGAAAAACACGTAAGTTTATGCGAGAGATCATACAAAATTGCAGGCTGCCCATGCATATAGTCGGGCTGGCTTTCAAAGAAAGTTATTCCAAGAATAAATTCGCGTTATACGCATCTGTTATGCGCATTGGCTACATGTGCTATTTCGCCTATTCAGTGTTGGTTTGCCTTCATTTATTGTTTTGCCTATGGGGAACTAATATTTTTGCAAACTGAATAAGGGACATATCAGAGGAAGCCCACGCTCAGTTACTGAATAGAGATTTTAGTCTCGCATGAATGAAAGTAAGGAGGAGATAGTGGTCACGAGGGTGTGGTGTGTGTAGGTGTGGGTGTGCGTTGGGTGTAGGTGTGTGTGTGTGTGTGGGTGCGGTGTGGTGTGCCCTCGAAGCAGCTGTGCAGTGTGTGTGTGTGGTGTCACACTTCCTCGTGCGAAGGATATCTTTCGAACGGCAAGTGCAATTGCGGACGAAATTTTCAGGGTAGCCACCTCGGGGTTGGCCCGTGAACAAGATTGATTAGATTGGGTACACGCCAAGTCACTAATTAAGTAACCGCGCCACGAACCACTTAGCCTATTTTTCATGTAATTTATGTTTAGGCTCAGTGAGCAAGATTACGGATGAACGTAGGTGTAGGTGAACTTGGGTTTGGCACATAGATGCGGGACCCCATCCGGATATCGACGGGAGAGAACTAATAGATTTTCAGCGTTAACCACACTACCACGGGTCACTCACAAGTTCAATCCCCGGGGAACAAACTGGTTTTCCTGGCACCCATAAATTGGGAACCAAAAGGTCGCCGAGGTTGGGAGGTGCACCATTGTGATTCATCCGTGACATCCATCTGTGTGACTTTGACCTCAATTGACCTTTACCATGCTTTTGGCCGACCCGAATCAAAGTTTCGTGGCCATTTTCGGATATCAAAGGTACCCTCTGATCGAAATGGTCCAAAAATTGACCCAGGGACCTTGGTGTGAAGATATCAGAGGTCAAAGTTTTTCATTTGAAATTAGGTGCAGTAGGAGGATGTTCGTAGTGATTTGTCATGGGATTTTAGAATCGCAGGTCAAACTACCCCTGAAAAAAGAGGGTCAAAAGGTCAAAGGTCAAAGTTGAATGAATGTGCTTATTTTTCGAGTTTAACAGGGCAAAGAAAATTATAATTGTCAATTTTTGTCGGATTTGGTATATGGCAGAGCTCTGTGTGCTGGAATAGACGAAACAAAACTCCCGGCTTCAATCGGGCACTCGGTTCTCAGGTTACGAGGGGTCAAAGGTTGGGTTTGATACCTTTTGGCAATAGCCTCGGAGTATATTTGGGATACAAATTGTTGTAGACTGCATGATTCTCCTCGAGAGTCACATTTATCATATACAAAACTGCATGTACTCAAAAGGTCATTAAAGGTCACTATGGACGAAAAACAATAGTTTTGGAGACAAATTTACACTGACATTGTGGCAATGTTTGAAATTTCAGGACGGGGTGGGTCATGGTGGAGAACATTTTACATAAACCACATCATGTCATCAAGATCATTTCAAGGTCACTTATGTCATATAATGCAATAGTCATGTGTTCCTGCAACAACTCCAGTGACATTTCATGATGTGGTTTATATTTCAGGACAAGGTGTAACACATTAGGGATTAAATTTTTTATAAAAGGGTCATGTCATCCGAGGTTCAGTAAAGGTCAATTGAGGTCAAAAACTGATTTTGGTACTTTTTCTGCAATAGCACTGGGTTCGTGGTTCATCATGAAGGAAAATGCTCCTAGGAGTGGATTGTATCACATGCGCGAGTTTACAATTTCATAAAACTGTAAGTCATGAAGGTCATTCAAGGTCACTAAGGGGGTCAAAAACTGTTTTCTGGCGATATCGGAGAATTGAATATCTGTGGAAGGGTGGAATGGAAGGTTCACCATTGGTGATATTAATTGTTGACCTGCATGGTGTGGACCTTGACTTCAATTTGACCTCTGTCGGCGTGAGGTTCAGTGGTAAAGGTGAGTCTGAATAAATGTGCCTCATTTGAGAGAGTTACGGGCCAAAAAAAAAAAAGAGAAAATGGTTATTTTGGATATGTGACTAGACCTTCGTGTGCTTTATAAAGGAGACCAACTCCCGCTTCGTCCGGCACTTACTTTGGTAGTTACAAGGGGGTCCAAGTTAATTAATAGCGTTTTGCAAGACATAGCGTGTTATGGAATGGCATAGCTGCTAGGACGGATGCAACACATGGAGAGTTAGTAACAATTTTTATTTAAAAAAACCCCTGTCATTGAAGGTCATTGAAGGTCACGTAGGGGTCAAAAACGATTTTAATACTTTTTCGGCAATAGCACGGGGCGTGTTCCAGAATGCACAAAATGGCTTATTAGGAGTGGATGTATTTCACATGGAGAGTTACAATTTCATTAAAAACTGCCATTCTTAAGGGCATTCAAGGTCACTCGGGGGTCAAATCTGTTTCTGGATGTAACGGAGAGAATTTTATATCTGTGAAGGCTGGAAGGTCAACCCCCCCCCTTGTGATATAATTGTTGACCTGCCTGTTTGTGACCTCTGACCTCAATCGACCTCTGTCGGGTGTGCATGTGGTTAAAGGTTGAGTCTTGATAAATGTGCTCGTATTTAAGGGTTTAACAGGCAAACAACAAAAAAAAGTAGAAACTGGTTATTGGCAAAGTGGGGGATATAGTGGCGGTCTACCGCCAGGCGGTTGTTTAGTTCCGTAAGGTACTTAGCTAATTTTATGTAAACTATTGTTCAGGCTCGTTAGCAAGGATACAGATGAACCGGTAGGTAGTTGCTATGGTGACTGGTTTGGCACATAGATGTGGGATATGAAGTAGATGTATTGATTAGAATTTCAGAGTCAAATTATGCTAATTTTGTCATCTAATTTGCATTAATTTATGCAAAAATGCACAAGTTCGTCGGATTTGTTTCATTCATCACCACTCATTTGTGAATGGAGAGCCACGCGTGATTATTCACTATATAAATTGTATTGATTCACATGGGGGGAGGACACTGGAGGGCAGCGGTCATCAGTGTGTCTATTTTGCATGGTGGTTCCCAAATTTCAAAGTCTTTGATTTTCTGAAGCTTGATTGTATGGTCTACCTTAGTTTAGTCCCCCAAAAATGTTACATAACAGTGACTCGAGTCATTGGGGTTATGCAGTGTGTATAAATGTTCCATTCATGCAAATGTTGTTTTTCAAGTTGTTGATCCCAGTATTAAGTGTGGTCCTGAGATATGTGAATGAAAAAAAAGGGAAAGCAAATGCATCAATGGGAGGAATGTTGAATATGTGTTTATTTGCTAATTTAGGCGATATTAGTCACATTTCCACAAATATTGGTACTTCTTCACTTTCAGTAGACATTGTCCATAATCAGTCCTTACGAATTTGAAATTGATCACTGGTTAGTAGGTGTAAATGCTATACCAAATCTTTAAGCAACACATTAAATTACTGGTAACTGTCCTATTTTGCATGGTGACTATTAGATGGCACAATGATCGCGCAACCAGGCGAGACACTGGGAGCGATCGCGTTGTTACATGAGTCCAGACCCGCATACCATATATGCTCCAGCCTAACTGGTTATTTCATGGTCTGGGCGACATATAGACAGAGACTTGTCGGATCTTATAGTTTAGACTCAAAGGGATGTTTTGGGATAAAGTCAAAGGTGAGGTTTACTCTCAATAGATTAAATGTTTTTACCACGGCCTACGATCTGTATATCTCAGCTTATAGTCATATATGTATGGCCAGTAAGTAAATTAGATGGCATGGCCATATTACATTCGTATGAGCGAAATCACATCATTAGTTTTATTTTCACTGTATTACCATTGCCAACGGACTGTCCGAACCGAGAACAGAAAGTAGATGCTCTCAAACGATCAGACTATGCGCAGTTTTAAAAAATGCTCCCGAATTTGGCCAACAAAAGAGGGAAATACAACGATACCACCAACCGAATCTACGGATGCTGTGCGCGCTTCGCGGTAATCAATAGCACTGGAGAATTGTTATCAGGTTGCCAGTTTCGGGGATAGTTCTAGGGACAGTCGCTTTCGGGTGGTTATAGAGATACATATGGGAATAACTAACAAATTGAGGAAAAGGTTGTGATAGATAATGATGATATAAACAAATTTGCGGAAATTGCATCAATCAGTCGATAATCAGTGTGTATCGTCTTTATCCACATCATTACTGTTCCGCGAGAGTGGAAATAAAAATATGGATATCTGATACCATGCGTCATATGATGCCTTGTTTCAAACAAAAAAACCTTATTATTATAAACATGTTCACTTTTCCTCAGTGATGCAGGAGCGTGAGATACAATAGAAGCGGATGATTATCTACTTCATGAGCGACGGCACTGACGAAAATAGGAACCTAACCTCGAGACGTCAGGGGTATGCGAAAGACGCCGGAGGTTCAAATTCGTTCTGACCACTACCCTTCAGTGACACATGACCAGAGAATATTCCCATTGGAAAACATCCTCGCAGACGAGTACACTCCATTCTCCTTACTAAGCCGCACTGGAGGCAGATATAAGACTAAACGTGAACGACCCGAAGAGATTGCTTCAGGTAAAATTCAGAGAATTAAAAGTCTGGGAATAGCTTACATATATGAGGTAGCAGTGTGTACCTGAACATTCCACAAGAAAATCCATTCAAAAATATTATTCTCTTCCCAAGTAGAATGCGTTAAAAACGAAGAGGACGGGGGCTGCCGTTTTCCCTTGAACAAGTCTAATATGTGTCACACAACCCCTACCAGCTGGCATTTGATGTATTTCTTGTTTCCCACCTATCATTCCACATGACATGCACAACAATGTACCACTTTGTATATGGAATCACTGGATGGTATAATGCAATGGAAAAAATTTAAGACTAAAATGGGTCCACATCTTTGGCACATATCTTAGAATATTTGATCACAAATTATGATAAAGAACCAAAGCTCTCGAGTACAAGTGGTTAGGTGAGATCACATACTATTATAAAAATGGGCAGAGTCTGTCGTTTTCATTCAAGTCGTTAGTAACATGTCTAGAAACAGGATGCACTATTTTGTAGATGAAATTTGAGGGAGATGTTCATGACATGATTGTCTTTCATTTAACAATATAGTCACTTCCAGATTAAGACTTCACTGCTCCTTACGTGTCACGGTTTTGAACTGTAATTCGCCCTGAAGTTACCTTTCTTCGAGGGGGTGTCAGGTCCAGAGAATATGAGACCTCGGCGTTATCACGTTGTCTACTTTAAGAGGGTGGTGTGATCATCTCGTGATAATAGTTCGTCCGATTTGCCTGGGTCTGCTACGATGCATATATGCTACTGGTATCAATGTATAGGAACAGCGCATATCAGACGACAATGAGACAAAAGAACGACGTGTCTGGTTCTCCTATGAAAATCCTCTAACCAACTAGGACAATACTTAAGGCCAGCAAGTATATTCAATATCCTATTCTCGGGGTAGATAATACTGCCATGATACTCGGTTGAGAAGTAGCAGTATTAGAGGACACAATACAACAGGATAGGTTGGCAACAGTGATTACCGTTCGATGGTTTTCTTCGCATTGTAAGGTACTTAGCTAATTTTATGTAAACTATTGTTCAGGCTCGTTAGCAAGGATACAGATGAACCGGTAGGTAGTTGCTATGGTGACTGGTTTGGCACATAGATGTGGGATATGAAGTAGATGTATTGATTAGAATTTCAGAGTCAAATTATGCTAATTTTGTCATCTAATTTGCATTAATTTATGCAAAAATGCACAAGTTCGTCGGATTTGTTTCATTCATCACCACTCATTTGTGAATGGAGAGCCACGCGTGATTATTCACTATATAAATTGTATTGATTCACATGGGGGGAGGACACTGGAGGGCAGCGGTCATCAGTGTGTCTATTTTGCATGGTGGTTCCCAAATTTCAAAGTCTTTGATTTTCTGAAGCTTGATTGTATGGTCTACCTTAGTTTAGTCCCCCAAAAATGTTACATAACAGTGACTCGAGTCATTGGGGTTATGCAGTGTGTATAAATGTTCCATTCATGCAAATGTTGTTTTTCAAGTTGTTGATCCCAGTATTAAGTGTGGTCCTGAGATATGTGAATGAAAAAAAAGGGAAAGCAAATGCATCAATGGGAGGAATGTTGAATATGTGTTTATTTGCTAATTTAGGCGATATTAGTCACATTTCCACAAATATTGGTACTTCTTCACTTTCAGTAGACATTGTCCCTAATCAGTCCTTACGAATTTGACAGGGATCACGGAATAGTAGGGGTGTTAATGCTAATAAAAAGACCCCAATCTTAAAGCAACACATTAAATTCCGTGTGAACTGTTTTGCATGGTGACTATTATATGGCAACACTGATCGCGGGCACCAGCGAGACCTGGGAGCGATCGCCCTTGTTTCACATATACCAACCCCCGCATACCATATATGGAATCCCACCAAGGGTATGGTCATGGTCTTTGACCTATGAACAGAAGACTTGTCGTCTCTTATCGTTTAGACTCATGTGACGTTTTGGGATAAAGTCCAATGTGAGGTTTCCTCTTCATAGATTCCATGGTTTTTACCCACGGCGGACGATCTGTATAATCTCAGATTATAGTACATTATATTGTATTGGCCAATAAATGATTGCATGGCCATTACATTGTAGGGCGACATCCCCATTAGCTTTTATTCCACTTTTTACCATTGCCAAGTCGGACTGGTCAAACCGAGAACAGAAGAAAGTAGAGGTGCTCTCCGATCAGGACTATGCGCAGTTTTAAAAAAATGCTCCCTATATTTGGCCCAACAAAAAGAGGACATACAACGTTACCGACCAACGACTCTACGGATGCTGTGCGCGCTCAAGCGGTTCAATAGCACTGAGAATTTTATCAGGTTGCCTTTCTGTGGATCGTCTAGGGCACAGGCGCTTTCCGGGTGTGGTTATAGAGAGACATCTGGCCTAAAACCAAATTGAGAATGGTTGTGTATTGAAATATGATATAAAAAGCAAATTTGCGAAATTGCAATTCATAAGTCGATATCAGTCGTGTATCGGTCTTTCTTTATCCACACTCATACTGTTCCGCGAGAGTGAAATAGGGATATCTGCATACATGCGCTCAATAGATGCTTTTTTTCAAAATAAACCCTTATTATTCTAACATCGTTCACTTTTCCTCAGTTTGATCAGGGGTGAGATACTATAGCGCTCGATTACTACTCTGAGCGACGGCACTGACGAAATAGAACCTACCCTCGTGAGTCAGCGGTAATGCTAAGGAAAAGACCCGGGGTCAAATTCGTGACACTACCCTTCAGTGACAACATGACCTCACTATTCCATTGGAACATCATCGCAGACAGTACAATCCATGTCTCCTTACTAGACGCCGTCCCTCAGGCAGATATAGACTACAAACTGAACGACCCGAAGAGATTTCTTCAGGTAAAATTCAGGAGAATTTAAATTTGTGAATATCTTTACATATATGAGGTAGCAGTGTGTCTGAACATTCCACAATAAAAAAATCCCAATTCAAAAATATTATTCTCTTCCCAAGTTAGAGCGTTAAAAAAACGAAGAGACGGGGGCTGCCGTTTCCCCTTGAACATCTAATTATGATGTCACACACCCCTACCATCTGCATTTGGATGTATTTCTTGTTTTTTTCCCACCTATCATTCACTGACCTCTCACAACAATGTACCCATTTTATATATGATCACTGGAGGGTATAATGCAATAAAAATTTAAGACTAAAATGGTTCAAATCTTTGCACATATCTAGAATATTTGATCACAATTATGATAAAGACCCAAGCCTCTCGAGTACAATGGTTCGTGATATCCAAACAATACTTATCAAAATGGCCGCGTCCTGTCGTTTCATGAAAGTACTTCCTGACAGTTATGCAAATATTTTTAGATGAAATGTTTAGGGGAGATGTTCATGACATGATTGTCTTCATTTCACAATATTAGTTCACTTTCCACAGTTCCAGACTTTCAATTCTCCTTTAACGTGTCCAATGTTTTGAACGTATTCGCCTGAAGTACCTTTCTTCGAGGTGCGCTCTTCAGGTCAGATATTAGACCGCGACTGTTACACGTTGTCTACTTAAGAGGGTGTGTGGATCAATCTCGTTATACATTTCGTCCCCGATCTTGCCTGTTCTGCTACGAGCTATACTGACTACTGGTTATCACTGTATAGGAACAGCGCATTATCAACGGACCATGAGACAAAAGAACGACCGTGTCTGTGCTTCCTATGAAAATCCTCTAACAAACCTCTGACAATACATCAAGCCAGCCCCAGATATTCATTCACTATCCTCTTCCGGGGTAGATAATACTGCCAATGATACTCGTTGAGAAGTAGCAGTATTAGAGGACACAATACAACAGGATAGGTTGGCAACAGTGATTACCGTTCGATGGATTTTTCTTCGCATGAAGTCTGCTCAGTAGAGCGCTTTCTATATGTAACATCATGGAATGGCGCATTGTTCCAACTTCCAGGTAGCGGAGCAGGTGGTATGAAACAGAATTAATTCCAGTGTCAAAAACATACAAGGGCAATCCTCGGAGTTGCATGATCTCATTGGCCTCCCTGAAAATTGGAGAACTATTCAGTCATCCCAATTTCCAAATAGTTTGCAAATATTTGTACTATTTAGTCGTTTCAATCTTCGAATATTTTGCAAATATTTCGCAACATCCCTACTTCCGACTCCAAACATCAAACATCTGCCTTCTCGGACACGATCCCGGTATCCGGCCCAAGTTCCTTTCTCAGCCCATCTTGTGGAAATTATCGTTTTGTTTGTACTGATCACTGTCACTAACCCCCGAAGTAAACGGATCCGTCAAAAGAGCATACTGAGCAAATACATATGACATTGACTAATTGATGGATTTGGAATAACTTGCGTTGCCTACATTCGCACCGATCCCTGTCCTTCGTGACCAGAGGACTTGATGCTATGATATATTACATTATACTTAGCTTTCCAGAGCCACATAAATTAGTTGTGCTACAGTTGCCATAGCCTTCCAGTCTTTGTTATCCATTTTGTTTTCTCTTGAGGAATAACACTGATAGGTAGCACACTTCTTTCACACCTGTGGAACGTCCCCCCCGCCCAGGTGTTCCCCTTAAAAACAGCATTTATCGTATTCTCCCCCCATTCGTGATTATTATAGCGGTTATAGCCTCCTACGCTGGATCGATTCTGCACTTCTAGTGGACAACACGGATTCGACAGTGCAAGTTGTCAAATTTTGAATGAAACTAGCTGCATTTTATTTCCGATTCATTATTGAGTGGGGTTTCATCCAATGACAGAATGTTCGAAACATGTCTGCTTACTTCAAGCCGTCTTTTGCTTGAAAATTCACAGGTGAGGGAATGGTAATTTGGAGATGATGGGTTAATTGGGTGTTAGCTTCCACACGGTGGGTGGTGTATACCTGGTGAAACTGTGTTTGTATTGGCTTTTGCAATGACTACGAATGCGTTAAAAATCAACATACAATGAGCAATTGCAAAATCCCTCCTCTCACAGGAACCCAAAACTGAATGGTATCGTTCAAAGAGGGCCGGAACGGGACAGGTCCTCCATCCTTTGTCTTGCTTGATATATTTGTTTCCCATGCAGTTTTTTTTTTATCCATACAGCTACATTTATTCCCATTCCTCCTGGGGCCTTGTCCATCTAAGAAAACGATGGTGACAGCTATTTGTCGATCATTGCTGTTAGATTATATTATCTTCCAACCTAATGTTTCTTCACTTCATAGGTTGCTAAACTCGAAGCCTTGCTCGACGTCGGTGAGACTAAGAACTGGACAGTTCACATAGACGACGCTTTCTTCAAGCAGATGATGGTGGTACGGGCATTTGGAGATGACAACGATTTTGACATATATGTTATCAACGATAATGAGGAGCTTCTGGTGGGTCCTGACCAGTTTTATGAGAGCAACAACCTCCTAGACTGCTTTAGTTTCGTAAGTGATGCAACTACAGTTCATAGGCGTTATGGGACGTGCTTCCATGGCTGGACTGTGAGGCAACCCTCGTCAGTTATTGGAGGATGATTGGCAGGATGGTTGTTTTAACCCCGAAATGAAATGATCTCCGACATTTTACGCACTACAAGTTCTCCAGGTCTATGAATGCGATTCGACAACGCCTGAAATCCTAATGATGGCCTAATTGGGTGAGGCGTCTAGCTCATACACCAGTGGTCGTGGGTTTGAATCCACATTGTAGCCGTGAGCAAGGTGCTTTATGTTGACTGCTTCACTCCTCCCAGATGCAAATGGATACCTGTGAGAAACTATGCATTCGTGTGTTCCAATGGCTGCCATATAATCGGATGCTACGGATCGAAATGTCGGAAAGTGTATCTAGTCCCAAGAAGCCGGGGTAATGATGTAAAGCGCCTTTTTGGCACCGCTGATATTAGGGCTCTTGATAAATGGTCTTATGATTATTCATTATTATGTATTATCATCATCATCATCATCATCATCATTATTATTATTATTTTATTATTATTATTATTATATTATTATTATTTTATTATTATTATTATTATTATTATTATTATCATTATTAGTATTATTTCATTTTCAACAGAGTCACGTTTCGATGGAAACATAGAGTATGTAGAATTCGATCTGTCGTTGTTTGTATTTAATTCTAGAATTGAATACATGTAAATATGCACAACAACGAGTAGAAGAGAGGGCCACTCAAAGTGGAAGAGAAAAATACAGAGAACCCTGTAGAAATCTGCCCTCTCTAGAGTCAGGTTCAGCAAAATTCATCAGAATGTCACCAATCACGTCTCACACATTGATTACTCATTTTGTACCAGCTGGCAGAATAATTTAATGTTTTACATTATCAGTTTTACATTACCAGTAAATTTATTTTTGAACGCGTAAGCCTACGTTGATTGAACTCAACATTTCGGAAGTCGGAATGTTGGTTTGAAATATGATGCATATCGCCAAGTTATAGTAGTGAAATATTGAGCTGCATGCATACTTGTTATTTATTTAGTTTAGACAGTGTCCAGCGATGGCTAATAGCAGACATTATCGCGCCAAATCAAGCAACAGGTATTCTAACATATGTAGAGCCAAAAAAAAAAATCCGTAAATCCCCTCAATTCTTGCACTGTGGATCAGAATGAGTTCGGTGACGTACGTCCCCCCCCACGGAACATTTACTTTATTGGCAGGACGTCGAAACGCCCAGTCAGCTTCACATACATGTCAATGGAAGTGCGATGAATTCCAACAGAATCGAATGTGAAATCTATATCGGAGCAGTGATCGGAACTGATGATAAACTTATCGGTGAAGCCAAACCAATGACACAGCAAGAGCGGAACCCTCCTCCATGATTTTCGAGTGAACGTCACGGAACAAAGGATGAATCAGTGTATGGATTAGTCACGAAGGACGAAGACCACAGTTACAAACTGCGACGTAAAAGCTGTCATTACCAATCCAGAAGGGGGTGTATCGGTCCTAGAAATGGTGGACGATGGAACAGGTGAGTTATAATATATCCACATCTACCCTATTTGGGCTGTCTTTGGAAGTCATTTACGAGTGTGAAATGCCACGTGATTAGTGAGCTACCGCAGCTGATTGAGCAGCGAATTTCAGCCGACCCACTGTTTCGATATCAAAAGACATTCTCTAAATAAGTTTTTTGGTTTTTGGTCACAGTGTCGATGCACTGTTTACGGTCGCCTGAGGGAGTTGTTGAGCTAAGAACACCCTGTATATGGTAAAACTTGTGTTAATGTAACTCACGGGAACGATGGTATAATATTTCTCTTACAGGAATCGACAACCAAGGAGGGGATGGAATTTACTCTTCTTACTTTTCGAATTTCACAAGCGACGGGAATTACAGCTTCCAATTACATGTGCAAGTAACTGAAGAGGGAAGATGGAAACGGACAGATGAGCATTACACCAGCGGAGTATTCTCACGGAATTGCAGTGAGTTGCTAAGGCGAGGTCAAATATAACTCGATTTGCGAGTTGTTCTCAACTGACTAGATGAACTGAGCTCGTAAAAGAGGCAGTAACAGCACACGTTTATTATCTCAACGGTCCCGAAGGGCCAGGTGAGATATTGTAGTCAGTTTACCATTTCCCTTATATTTACTCTTGCTGGTTGCCATACAACGGTTTGCTATGGTGAAACATCGTGGTGGTTGGACTATCCATGAGGGGTCCCATTGGTGGGAACCATGGGTGCCGGGTGATTCAGAATGAGGGTGTGCACCGGCAAAAGTGTCCGTTGTGTATGTATGCTTGTAAGTATGTGTGTCTGTGTGTCCGTCAGATTTTGATGGTTTTTCGCAAGTATTCCATTTGATGAAGTGGATGAACAACACCCCAAAGTGAATTTTGCACCACGCTTGAGTTGAGTGAATCGTCACCAAAAACACATAAGTGCTATAAAAATTAGATGGGAAAACTATCAATATTGGGAAATTTGGAGGCCAAAAGACAATTTGGGGTTGCTGTTTTTCATCTATTTTCAAGTATTCCCTCTATTCATTGCTGAATGATTCAAACTTGTTGTAGCCCAAAATCGAAAAAGGCACAATAATAACAACTTTTCCAATGCAATCAGTCCCAAAATTACCAAAACATGCCAATTTTTAGGGGGGGGTGTGGGGGGAATGAATTGATTTTGCGGCACAAATTTGGAGGAATTTCTGAAAATGTGTTCAGTTTTTGGTATATTTAGAGATTGGGAGAGGACTGCTGAATGATTCCAAATTTCAGGAAGAGAAAAAGGTACACCAAAGTATCCAAAACAAAGGGTTTCCCAGCATTCATGCTGTAAATTAACTGAAATTTCCATGAATATGAATATTTGGGGGGGGGGGAAGGAAAATGTTTTCAGACATATTTTGATAAATTTGTCCTTTTTCAACTCGCGAAAAGGTAGCAAGTAGAAACAAATTAATAGTTCCACATTGCCGATTGAGATCCTGCAACTCCGTGGATTGCCCTCTTGTTTTTTTCATGCGCCAAACCAGTTGTTATTCATTCCCCCCTACACGAGACCAGTATCTCTCCATTCAGTATAAAGAAGAATATGCATGTGTATTTGCGTGTATAAGACCCCGGCTCGTCAGTTACTAGAATTCGCAGTCGTGGGGCTAGAAACCCCTTGCTGTAACTTACTTAGTAATTAGAAATTAACCGTTATTAAGCGATTCCGGAAGCAATTTTATTGATCCTGACGTCAGTTGACGTTCTATCAGTGCTTAGTAGATTACTCACCATTGATGATATTGTTCAACGGCACAGCCGGGGGCGTCGTGCAAAGATACATTTTCGGGGACCATCAGCAGTTGTGACTATCTACGCCGAGTGCCCACACGGGTTGCGCCGCAAACATAACTTACAAAGATTCGTCGGATAGCAGGAAACGACACTTCCCACTTCCGTGCCTTACGGAAAGTAAACCGCAACCACCCCTAAAATTTCAAAAACTATTCTGAAAAATATTCAGTTGATCGGCTTCTGGCTACAATTCACTTTGATTGCACCTCTTTAAGTTATGTCACAGAGGATTTATTAGAGGTTCCCGATGATGGGTTTCAGACGGGCTAGAAAAAATATGTGAAAGGAAATTATTGGGTCACCGATTCATGTCGTGATCTTTCTAAGATGCGCGACACCATTGATTCCCGCCCTCGAGTGTTTCAAGTGAAGTGTTTTCCGTTGCCAACTGCGGAGCTCTAGATGGATATTTTTCATTCACAATACTAAATTTGAATGAAATGAGAAAAAAAAATCACTTAGCCAACAACATATGTTGATACGATCACATTCTATGAGAGCAGAGCGGCACTATTGGTTGCCGCGAAGCTTAGCAAAAACTTCCAATTATGGTCTTCTTCGATGCCAGTGAGCCCCGATGGCCATTTCCATATAGTAAATTAAAAATAAACTTTGCAAATTAAAATGAATTTCATCTTAGCCACCGTACGTTCAAGCGGCTTCAGACTATCCAATCGAAGCGCACCATTAGTTGCCGCGCAGCGTAGCGAAATTTTCGAAACTAGGTCTTCTCAAATGCCAAATGGTGATCTCCAGATGGCTATCTTCATGTGATAATTAAAAAAAAAAAACTTGTAGCGTTAGTATGAATTTCAGTCAAATTCACCGTAGCCAATCTATGTTCTTGCGATTTCAAGGCTATCCAAGCGGAGAGACACCATTGGTTGCTGCTCAGCGTAGCATGCAAAGAAATAAATCATGATTAAATGGAAATGGTGTTTCCAGATGGCCATGTCCAATGAATATAAATTAAACGTGAACTTTACAAATCAGAAGTTCACCTTAGCCTCTTAATGTTCATGCGAATTTGGGCCTTATAATTGCGAAGCGGCATTCATTGAAAGTGAATTCACCTTAGCCGTGCTATGCGAAAATTTTCCAAATTGGGTGTTCTCAAACACCAAATGGTGAGGGCCATCGCCAGATGGCCATTTTTATATTCTAAATTAATTAAATAAAAAGTATCACTTTTCGCAGTTCATGCAATTTTAGATTAAGTGAATGTGGCAAGTGGCACCATGATTGTCAAGCAGCATAGCACAAAATTGTCAAGAAGAACGGTTATTTGTGGGTCGCATTCGTAGTTGTAGATGAGCATTAATATCGAATGAAAACAAAAAATCAGACCTATAGCCCGGAAAATATGGTGGTCAAAATATCAGTTGATAAAAGTTATTTTGATTTTTATGATTGTGACATTTTAACACAGCATCGACGGGCGTTTTTCAAGCGGTATGAAGTTAGTTAATAATTCCTTACCTTTTCTTAGAACCTTAACATATTTTCTCCTAACTTGGTATTCATGGTGTGCGGATTGCATCATCTGGCGGGCCGATTTTAGCCCACGGGCCGCTATTTGGGAACCCCCGAGAGGCTGTTTGTGTATGTTCGAATATATTTCCATAAATAATTGAAAAACAACTAAATATCAGGGGGATCAAGCGTGTAATTTACGCAAGCGCGAGCTTAGGGCAGGCATATTCGAAGCAAGGCAATTTCCTTATCTCGATATCTGTTTAATTTAGGTGTGTGCGGGGGGTGGGTCCATTCGCAACGATTATCAAAGAACAATTGACTATATAGTCTACTTTTCGACTTCAAGAATACTTTTAAATATGACAAAATTTTATGACACCTATGACAAAAAAAAAAAAAACTGGGGGAGGGGCCCAATGGGCACGACGCCACTGGGCACAACGAGTGAAAAAAACAAAAACAACAACAACAACAACAAAGCTATAGACGTTGAGTTGTAGCCTTATGCAATTTTTGAAACAAATATTTACACCGACCATCCTGATTTGCAGTAAATTAAATAGGAACATACATCGCATGGGGAAACGTAATCGTGAATTCCTAAAGTGGATATACACATATAATCCACTGCAGTAATCTTTAATTTGAAGAAGGGCCTTTGAAATTCATTGTTAGTTCTCTTCTGTGCATCTCGTTCACTGAATCTTCATACACCTAAGAAGAGATTGGATATAACGTAACCTAATGCATTAACCCTATCGGACCTGTACTATGTGGCACTAATTAGGCATCACATACGAACGGTCTACGAATGATTCACAAAATAAGCCGCACCACACTAAAAGTAATCGTTTGAATAGGCTCCAGGTTATGGACGCCACGGCTTCGCCGCGTCTGCAAGTTGTTTTTTCTTGGTTCACTGTTGACTTTGTCACTTCCCTGAATATTTGATAGTGTTGACAATATAGCACGGGGAACAGGAAATGTGATTAGATACTCGTTTATCCATGTTTCGAACCTATATTAACAACGATAGCGTAACATTTACTTTGATATTGTAATTTTCCGTCGTACACAACTTCAAACAATTCCATGCGAGTGAAAAAGTGTGAAAACGAAATTCTTTATTGTTTTCAAAGCTTATCCTATTGTGTATGAGTATGGGGACTTGGAACCATTCCAAAGGGCTCCACGGTATGTGACATTCACAGCAACAACGTCCCAGAGGACTTCCAGTACGCCGATTATCTTCCGCCAAGCACTATCAGCGATTTCCGTCTCACGCATCTTGCGCCAGAGAGTGGCTCCGTGAGTTTCGCTTGGACGGCTCCGGGAAATGACTTTACTGTCGGTCAAGGTAAGTTGTGGCAGCATGTACACTTCTATGAGGGTGTTGCTAACTGAGATGGAAGGGTAACTGGATTCGACACCCGTTACCCGAAGATGTTTCTCGTAGTTTGGTAGGTGAATGGCAAAAGATGCGCGATGATATTAACACCTCTTCAGCAGAGGGGATACTCTTTGAGCATTACCCATTGGAAGAGGAGAAGACGTTTCTGTGTGTCCTGTCCACTGTGTCCGGTGTAAACGGGATCGGTGGGGGGGGGCCGGACCGCGGAGCCCACCGTGTCCTGGTTGGTGCAGCTTCGAGGTGCCCCTGAGAGTTGGGAGGGGGATGGCCCAGCCTAGGCCTGGTTGATTGCCCCCGGAGGACGGCCAGGGAATTGGATGTGACAGGTGCTTCATGGTATGTACTCATGAAGGAGTTACCATGGCCACTGTTGGTCATGGCAATATCAATATCACAGGGATCTGGAAAACCTCACATAGCACTGTTCTTGGGGCCCCTCAACTAAGACTCAGTTAGTGTCCCATGATTAAACCACAGTGTCCTTATCACTCCTATTACAGCTGATGGATAACGACATTGAGGTACGCGACAGTACGATCTACCATACGTAACAACATGGCATCGCATACAAGGTCACCGCAGATATGGTCCAGAATGGATCCCTCAACGAACCCAAACCCTTCAACGAGTCGGAGACCGCCGTCATCAGCATCCCCTTGAGTAGCAACCTCTTCTATGTCGTGATAAGAGCTTACGACGAAGGAGGGAATTACGCAGAACCTTCAAACATTCTGGAGTAACTTTGGAACAGACAGCACGATCTGGGCAGCCAGTTCAACAGAAGGACACACGGTGACCCCGACGGTCATCGGAAACCAGGACGATAAAAAGGAGAGTACGTATACACAAAATTCTATACCAATGTGATCGGTTTTTCGGGTATGGTGCATGTATCGCGATCATTACGGTAACCGCTTGTTATACGGCGAAGAGGTACGCAGCTATCGCAGGTAGAATCGATGACTCGAACGAGGGGACAATAACGAGTTTGTGTACCCATGAAACGGAGCGTCAGCCATTGCGGACTGAGGACAAATGGTATGCGCTTTCGAATGAGATAATGAGCGGTTGACATGGCATTGTTTCAGGCTCATTGCGGTGGGGGTTTAGCGTAGCCCGCTGGCAAATTTCAAATAAAAATGAATTATACGAAGTAGGCCACAGGCCTTGGCAGGTCGTGACGACTACAGTCGGCAGGATAACACTTGGAGAAGGCAAAGTCACATGTTGCCTGTGGGAATATTTACGATATCAGACAGAGTATACCTATGCTCCAGTCATTTGGCGGAAGTATTGACGAATATCCAATTAATTTTTAAACTGATTTGCTTTGCGAGGCTGATATTGGACGTGTACGAGGAGTATGCTATGAAAAAGTGAAGGGATATGTTTTTGTTACGGTCCGCCGCCCATATATCAACTAAACATGTATTGATTTCTTCAGAGAACGTAATACCTCGGGTATGTGTAAGAACGAATTTTTTACGTATCAACATTAATACACTCGATCATTATTGTATTTATTTGTATCACAAAATTTATGTATGCACTTCTGATACCCAGTTCCAATCCGGATAGACCATATGTCTCCCAGTCGTCTTCCTGACCATTTTTTAGAATTGTCGCATGTTCGGGGGAACCGAGACGGTATTTACTAGTTATATTAGATTGGTAATATTGTATTTCTTTTCTCCAGATGCGTGTCACACTCCATCTTTGTATATACAACTGTTGTAAAAGTATGGCCACTACGGACTAACAGACTAACACCCTAATATTGTTACAGCATGGACAGAGAATGTAATCTACAGTGTATTCCTGCGACATAATTATTTATAATTGAGATAACTCCCAGACTAACATCACGTATTTTTTCATTATTTAATCATGAATCATTCCAGTCTGTTTACAGAATTTCATGACGTTATTCTCAAGAGCGCTAAATCTAGTTTCAAATTGCTTGTCACCTTTGTACTCTTCTCCAGTGCACTTAGAATATTTGCGTTTAAGAAAAAGTCGGCAAAATCGAGAAAAAAAGTTTCTGCTGAATTATATGGGTATAACTTTCAAATTAGTAAAAGAATTATTCGATTGTATGTTGTACGAAATGTTCCCGTAACTTTACTTTCTATGTTGTCTCTCACGAGAAAATTTCTGTACACAATTTTGGTCAAATAGCGGCGAGAGATGATTGTTTTGCACTACGTAACACTATAGGTAAAAATATGTGTCGAAACGTGCTGAACAGTACTGCCACAGTATCAGAGGAGTGTTGTCATTATTTATATATAGCTACAATTGATGTACGCTAAGTCTATTGTGAAGACGGGAGCCACTGAAGCTTGACCCATGTAGGGGTTGCACCTGATGTTCACCCTGCAAACGTCCGTTTCAAATTACGCACTGACCTGCCACCAATTGAAAATCTTTACATTATCATGTCGCAAACGACCATCTGCCTTCAATTCTTAATTAGGCAGATTTGCATATATATATTTATTTAAATTTCTAAATAAAAGTATTTGAATTTCTACTAGGTAGGTTCAATACATCGCGTCCCTAGTGCCTCGTCCTCTGACTAAGCTGAAAACAAACAGGATCATGGGGTGACATGCCTTTCTTGTGCTGCCCTATATCTGTGGAATCGCTACCAATTCATAATGAGGAATGTCAAGCCTTGAGTCAATTGAAAATCAAACAAACAATTTGTCCACAGTCCGGCCCGTCGTCTGGAAATTAAAACAGTTAGCTAGTATCGAGGTGTACGCTGAGTGGGCGGTTTTCGTTTTCCTCCCTCCTCTAATTTTCTGTTATTCGCGCCTCGAGCACTGAATAACTAGATTGTGCGTGTTACAAACCCTCAATACGATTACTATTCTCATTGTCAATCGCACCAATGAAGGCGTCTCGGTTTTAGCATAATATTTTCCATTATTTAAATTCAGCACTTTTGTTGCATAGCGTAGTATAATGGGAGTGGATTCCAAATTACTTCCATCCCGACTTTCATTTCTGTTTGATATATTTTTCTTCCGGAGGGTTTAAGGTCCGTAAATGAATAACTAGTACACGCTCTAAAATTGGAGTTGGAGTTCACGTGTATGGTTTGTACAAATTGAAATGTCCGGACAGTTGTGTGTGCAATGTGTATATAGCGGTAACTATTTTGTGTTCGTTATCACTTCTCCACTGTTCATATCATGTTTCGAGTGTCGATAAAGAAGGGGGAATTGGTATATAGAAATATATTACACAAACTAACAAACTAGTATAATTGTCATCTCTCTTATCTATACTAGCATTCGGCAACGTTAGGCAGAAAGAAACGAATTGGCATCTGCGATATTGCACTAACTCATGGTAAATGTTCCCGATACCCATAGCCCATCAGTAACGGCTGATAAATAATGACCATGCAGCAGTCGCGTTAAACCACACATCACTTACTACTGTTGTGTAGTTAAACTTCAAAATCCTGATGCGTGAAGAAGCTCTAAATTAGATCAGTAATAACTGATAAAGGTTAGGGAGCTCTCATCAGTTATCACTGATGTGGCTATGATAATTGGTTGATACAGTAGATAGGGAAGTTGCCGGTTGTACCCTTCCCTGCTTAGCGATTATCACATCAAATGATTAGTAGAATGATTGAACAGTGCAGTACCCTGAATATTACAGCTGCGTTTGATGTACTGTGGTGTTCCTAGAATATAGTTGTGAGTGGACATTCATCATCCTTTCTGAATCAATACTTAATACTTAATCGTACTTAAGTACTTAATTCCATGAGCTACCATGTCCCACCATCCACTCTTTGTAGCGGGGGGTGGGGGGGGGGGGGGGTAATTAACAAATTATCTAACGCCGCCAATTTGTGAATGCCACTGATAGAAGTATTGATATAACGATATAGAAGTATTGATATGAAGATATAGAAGTATTGATATAACGATATAGAAGTATTGATATGAAGATAAGGGCATTTAGTTACACGCCGAGCTATAAGCGACGCGGGCGTTGTTGGACAAATAGTGGGATGATATGGAATTGAGCGTATTCGTTCGCCCCTCGGTCATCAAATTCAAGTTGACAAAACATAAATTTATGGAAATCTTAGTAAACACGAAACTTACTCAGTTCGCTCAGTTTGCTCAACTTAAAAGGAAAAATACACCATTGCCTGTCATCAAACATATGTAACTGTGGTTGAAAAATATCAGCCAAAGTACACGGGGCTACTCGATGTTTACAGGGTTCGATGTTCGAGGTTCGATGTTCCCGGGGTTCAATGTTCCCAAGGTTCGATGTCCATGTGTTCCGTATATTTTAAATTTTCTAAATCACGACGCAGCGCCCGATGATCCTCGTTCGTGTTACGCCAGGCACACGGAGGAGACATGTTTCGCTTCTTGCGTCATTTCGAAGCCTCATAAATTTTAGAATGCTTAAACTATAAGGAAGGAATAAACGGCGGAACATCGAAACCTGGGAACATCGGACACTCGTAAATTCGGGTGTCATTAAAACTTAAACGGAAACGGGTAACATCGAACCCACTGGGAGGAACTGGAGCCTCGGGCGGCGGAACATCGAACTACTTGTGGGAACACGGAACCTCGGGAACATTGACTTAGAAATGAATACAAGGTGATATTATCTTCTCATATTAGTGTAAATCCCGCATGTCTGCTAGATGCCGTCCATCAGGAAGACACACCGTGAATCTGAACTCCAACTGCGACCTGTTCTGTTCTTTGACACTTCATAAAAAACGATTGCGATAAGTTACCCGAAGGGACGGGACAGTATGTCAAAATTAAATTATATAGCACAAGCCAAGCACATACATCTGGGGCGACCCAGAATGTCTTTATATATGTTATATATTCAACATACCAGGAAGAACAGCGGTGACTTAACTGACACACGGACGGAAAAGGTTAAAACTCATTGAAATTATTTGGCAGTATACCGGTATAAAAAATATTGTGATGCGTGACGACAATTCACTGTAGGTGAAATGTCTCCGTGGACAGATTTAACACCGGTGGCCGTTAGCAAAGTAAGAACCGTGAACGCATCAACCGGGAAGACGGTATGAAGTAAGTAGGACCGAGATGAACAAGTTGGATTATAAACAAAAGTCAGTCATGTGATCACGAGCAGTGTTAGGCTGCTAGTATAACCGATGGTGAACTTGAAAAAATGCACGAGAGAAACAGGTAACAGACGTCAAAATTGGATGATAAGAAGAACTATAATTTCGGCCAGTTTGGCGGGACGGAATTACGTGGATAGCCATTTCTGTTAGGCAGGTAGGATGATAATGCCAGGGTAGGGAAGAACAAGGACACCGATTTGTTCCGTCGTAGGACTAGATTTACGTACTTAGTAACAAACCGCCATCATCGATGAGGCTTTCGGCCACGTTTAAAATGGGGGCGAAAATGTATTGGCTTTATTGTGTGGGCAGGGGCGGCGCCAGGGTGTTACAATTGGGGGGGGGGGGGGGCGAAACTTGATGATTGACTATCAACGAATAGTTGTAATCGAATTGTTGGCCGTCTGAGTTCCAGATGACAGGAATGCCTTCGGCCGTCATCGACACTGAAATTACTTTAAGTTGGCTTTTTTTGGTCCTGTCATTTTGTATATGTGTATTTTTATTAACTTTACCCTTTCAATTAGGAGGAGAGGATGCTTCCCGACGATCAGATCGACGCATTAGCAGTCAATAAATGATAGCAGACACACACCAAAAAAAAAAACTCGATCGTGAACGTAGGACTTCAGTACAGTGGCCTATGCGGCAAGGCGTAAGAATGTACTGAACTCTGTACAAGTAGAATCATGCCGTGGCATATAATCGGAAGCAAATGAAAATTGATTTGTAGAAGAAAACGCAAGCACGCGCGCGAAGCGCGCGAAAATTTTTGGGTTTTTTATTTACCTAAGTGTTAAAAACGATCACCACAAAAACATGTTTCATTTGGGGATTTGAGTGAACATGCCCCCACCCCCCCTCATCTAAGAAGATTTGTTCGAATCCGCGAACTTCATGTTGGTACATTAAAATTGATGCGTGGCATATAAACGGAGTTTTCAAATGAAAATTGACGAAGAGAACACAGGCACGCGCGCGAAGCGCGCGGAAAATTGGGTTCTTTCCCCAACATTTTTTTTTTACAAGATTTTGTTGGGGGAACGTGCCCCCCATCTTTAAAGGTTTGTTCGAATCCGGCAAACTTGATTTTCAGTACAAGTAATTCATCGTGGCATATAATCGGATCAACCTTAAAATTGCTGTAGGAAAACCACAAACGCGCGCGAGACGCGCGAAGATTGTTGGGTTTTTTCATTTACTAATAACTAGGATTTGATTGGGGGAACGTGCCCACCCCATCTACGAAGATTTTTCGAATCCGCGAACTTGATGTGTGGTACATTAGCTCCATGCGTGGGATATCCTCGGAATCAAATGAAACTGACGAGCAAACCGGCCACGCGGCCGCGAAGAGCGCGACAAATTGGGTTTTTCATATACACAAGAGTTAATACTATCACCACAAACATTTTTGATTTTTTTCCACTAGGATTAGATTGGGGTACGTGCCCCCCACCCATCTACGAAGCAGAAGAGTAGGCCTACTCATCGACACCCAATAATAAGGCTTCCACCCCTCGAGATGAGGTGATTGGTTATCAAACTTTGAAGATTATTTACATTTCTGCTGGAAATGACTCTCGGTCTATGGCCGTATAGTACGGTTGTACAAAAATCAACACGTATGACTGCAAAAGAATCTCTGAATCATCTGGGAATCAATATGCTGTGGTAGTCCAGAATCGGCTATTAAATGATGAACAAACCAAAAGGTATATAGATAGTATAATACAAAAGAATGAAACCAAGCTCCACTCTAATATGTTTCTATTAGGTTACAACGATTCGCTGAATTCGGCGCAATATCATATCCTCACATCAGGGAAATAATGTCAGTCCGCCTGAAGATCTTGGCGTTAGCGCAATAATTATGCAGCACTTTTCCGATTGAGCCGAATCGTAGCACACATGCTGACATGTCCACTATCCAGACATCTCGGATCAGTTCGACAGTGGGCGTCCCCACATGACCAGAGCTTATAGTAGTTCGAATGAATTTCGCGATTTTTCAAATTTTCCTCTCTTCGGATTTTCAACGAACCTTTGGTTAATGTAGACTGGTACCGTGAAAGGTGGAGGTCCATTTGAGGTCATCAAAATTCCTGCGATTTTCCGAACTTTCCCGGATTTGAAGGGATTAACAAAAACTTCCTGATTGTAAAATGTAAACTACATTTGATTCTGTGAAGTCATTTTGAGGCCAATAATTGTTCGTTAAATTTGAATACAGTTTAAGCGATACTTCTACTTTGTCGGGTTCCAACAAAACTTGTGGAATGTGTTTTTTGGGTCATGGAAACTATCCATTTCCACAGAGATTGACAATGTAACCTAATGATTAATTTAATGTGTGATAGAACATATATCTATTGACCGTCACCGAGAAGAGAAGAAGCAAGGCCGCCGTAGACTTACTGAAGTGAATGTACATTTCGCACTTTGATAACAGAACTACCGTTTTGTGGTTCCAAAGTTCTATGAACGCAAGTTTTTCATGCCACTATCGTAATTTTCACAGGTTGTGTTTTACGTATTGTTTGCGATGACTTGCTAGCAGGGGTTCCCGCGGTTGTGACACAAGAGACATTTCGTAATTGAAGATTGTGCCATTTACCAGCTGGTATTGTTTTTTTTGAAAATTGGGCAGGATGACCAAAAAGGATAGGCGCGCAATTTGGGTTTTGTTTGAAGAAAGAAAGGAAAAAAGCACGAATTTCAACCAATGACCGTACGAACACATTGCAGACAGGGTTCATAGGTCATTATCATTTTCGATCTCCTAAACCATTTGAAGTTGACCGATTCAAATGTTACGGGATGTCTCAATTTCATCGTTAGCTCATTTGTTCGGAACGAATATGTATTGAATTTCAGATAATGTTTCATTCATATTCATCATGGCAATTAAAAAGTGAGGTCACCAGCCATTGGGGCATGCAACGTCCATCCATGGTCAATAGTGGGCGAGGTTATAGACATGACTTTTCACCGGCCTAAAAATCGTCGGAGGTGGGGGGGGCTGTTAGGTGAACTGCGCGATTAACTATTCAAGCGCAGTCCACCTTGGTAGGGCGCAGCGTGGCGCGAAATTCTTGGTTGTTTTACATCCCAGATCGCCAAAAAATGGCACGGGCCGGGGCTTCAATGCAAAGTATGGGGAGGATCTAGATGAGCGTACATGGAAATTTTTGGGGAAACTAGACTCTTAGATGCCACCGGAAATGGCACATTCCTTCTTTCACGGACCATAATTTACGGAGCTGATGCCGTGGCGCAGCCATAGCTTGTTATAGAGGGCGTGGACAATGAAATGGTGGGTTTCTCATAAATGCCTAAATTTCATAAAGTTCATGTAGGCCTACCTAGTACTATGAAAACCACCATATTTTGGGGGACATTCAATGAACAATGTAGGCACAGGAAAATATTTTGGGCTGGGAAACAATTTTCTTCAGCCTGCTTGCATTTCTCATTCTTTGCCGGCGGAATTATTGTCTCTTGCAGGAGTCGAGCTCACTGATTATGCACTGACCCGGAGGCCTGTGATGATGGGTTTACCCTAACTTGTGTTTCTTAAGCCACATGGACTGTACTTTCGTGACTATACTGGGCAGGAATAAGAAAGCGATGTATGCGGTGCACCAGCTCTTGGGTTAAAACGAAAGTCTGTGTAATGCCACCACTAGACAAGAAACTCGTAGGAGTCAAGCACATCGTCACACGATTTATAGTCTTCGTCATACAATCATGGGCGTCCGCGCTGTCAACATAATATTTATTCCGATAGAGCAAAGCGTGTTAAGTTACTGGGGGGGGGGGGGGGGGGGGGGAGTAGAACCCCGCCTGATGAATTGGCTCGGGCGAAGCCACGGACCGCTACGTAATTTGAGGGAATATAAGGACCAAATCTTCTTAAAATTTGATCTTTGATTAGGTAAACTTTTGAGCAGTTTACCTATGTCAAGCAAGCAGAGACGACAAAAAACTCATTTGTAGGCTTGCAATTGCCGGACAACTAGGATGGCACACTCAATTGGTCGGCGCCATTGAGGATCGTATTCTGGGGTAACTTAAGTATTCAATTCGAAGATGGCGGTTCAAGGTAAATTAGTTAATCAAGTTTGGAAACTAAAATTCTGTGCAGACGGAGGGTCAGCTATACTTAGGTATATCGTTCGAAGATAATACAATCAATCTAAAATTCATTAGTCGTTTGATTGAGTCAGTTATTGAATTGAGTTCTTTAAACGTTTGCAAGAATACATATGTTCTTGTTCTAAAAAAGGTGAAAAATGAAAAAATCGCTCCATATTTGGCGATTTGGTCGTAGAAAAAAAAAAAAAACACGACGTGTGGCGAAGCGCCGCAGAATGTTATAGCTCATGCAACTACGGCCGACTATAGCGAAAATTCAAGCGGTCAAAGGTGATAGTGAATTGGAAGTCCATGCATGTATGAAGTCAACTTGAAAGTGGTGAGACCGCATCTTGGCGAAAACTTTCCTGGGGCCCAACAGCTAATCGAAGGAAGCAATTTAGCGTGATGTGTGAGTGCGATAGGTGGGTAATGTGGGGAGTTCCTTGTAATTCCTAGAATGCCGTGAGCGTGATTCGGTACCCTGTAAATAATGTATCTGCGATCTGCTGTGCCTATTTCTAAATTCGAAGATTAGTGAAGGATTGACTTCAGAAGATTGAAAAACGTAAGTAAACACATATAGGTCCAAGCCATGGGGCAAAAACACATCCTGTGAAAATTTTGAAAAGTCGAAAACTAATCGCACTCCCAAGTAAATGCGCGCGGCCTCATTTACACGTCCAAATGAAACAAATCACAAAAACCGTCCCCCCCCCCCCCCATCCAGGATTGACGCCCATGTTCCAGAGTATGAACAAATGTTGGTCACCACAAAATGTGCCTGCAAAAAAAGCGATTTTGAGGTCACAACCGGTTTTCTTGGTACATACGGATTCTTGGGGACGAAAAGATCGTTTCCATTTTCGAAGGAACGTAGAGAAGTTCAAATCTAGCAAGAGCCCAACCACTAGTTGGAAATTCGAGTAGGAGAAGACCAAGAGGGAATGTGAACTAGTGAGGAACAACAGTTTGTGACTCTGTGTGGGCGAAATACTTTATGTGCCTTATAGAGGTTGGGGGTCCTATGATCTAGATTTCTCCTTCTCAACCCCCCCCCCGCCCCAGTAGCTGTGCCCATGAGTATGAGGCGCTGGATAAACGAGACGTCAGCATATAGGGATATCCCTACAGTATAGGCCTACATAATGTATGTATGAATCAGCTTGCCTGGACGGGCAATAGGTGGCGGTGATTTGGTAGAACTCAACAGCTTTCCTGTTTACCGTTGAGCAGCACCGCCGAAATAGTAACAGGCACCTTGATTATTAAATAAAACTACATATAGGCTCATATTGCCTTGAGACCTATAATTTTGGAACCAGAAGTAGTTGGAAGGAAAAACCAGCAAGATGAGGATTCCCATTACATAGCTTCCCACCAGTACCGAACACTCTTGCTCAAAGTTTTTGTTTATTTTTGCGTATGAATAATCAGGAAGTCTTGTCGTTGTTTCGTGATCCAGGCTCGCATATGGACTTCATCGGCCGGACATCTGCTCGCTTCGCTCAGTAGTAATAGGTTACGGTCTGTCTGACCGCCTGCGCGATTTACCATATTTTGCCAACACATACAATCAGTATGGAAAAGGGGCTTCTTATTGACAGACTTCTTCTTCTATGGCGTTCCGGAAAGCAGCTGTGCTGGTCCAGTCTGCTTTTTGGCCTTCTTGCCACTAATGTTTTACATTTGATTTTCCCACAAAGCTTCCCGCCGACAGTATATTGAGAATACACAGGTATATCATTCGTTTTATGCCCAAAGAACCAAAACTGAACTGATGCATACACATTTTGAGAAATACATAAGGGACATATTACATGCTTGAAAAAAGCTGCCACCGGCTCAAAAACTAAGAGATATCAAAACAGAGAGTGGGTATTGGTATTATATCTTGGATCGCGGAAAGCGACTCTCGGGGTTGTGTTTCAGTTAGATATCAATGTGAATGACCAATAAATTCAATGCGTCCAGTCCGCTAGGAATCTTGATGTTATGTTCTACCAGAATTTGACCACTACTGCAATCTGTTGTCTCTATAGGGTTCCCCCAAGCTAATCCGTCTAAGTTACAGACAATCTACAAAACTATTGCCTGCTAGAATTGCTACTGGTTTCACATAATATGGGGATAATCCCGACTCGTATTGGATATTGGTAGCCCGGCACTGGCTCCCTGTCAAGTATCGAATCCTCTTCAAGTATCTTATCCTGGTTTACAAATGTTTGTCTGGAAAACCCCTAGGACCTTTCTGATCTCATTGCCCCTTACAGCTCCGCTAGATCAATTCGTGTCAACAGGGAGGTTGTCCCCTGGGTAGGACTGAAATGCATGCTACCGTTCGTACCATATCGAATTTTATCACCCCCAAATCCTACAGACTATACTATACATACTTTACTAATTTTACTATACTATAGAGCCTTCAGCCTATAGGGCCTGTAGCTTTTATGGTTATTTAATAACCTTCAGGCTTTCAATTTAATACCTAATGTCAAACGTCTGAAAATTTTTCTTCCGAGAATCGATAGCGGTTTCCTGTCTAAGTATTGAATGACAAATGCGAGCTTGGATAGAGTGGAGGGATGTGGATACTTTTCAATCCTGCCGCACACATGCACAAACATCGAAGGGACTCGTACCGGGAAGTCGTAAAAAACGGCAGGTTCGGATTGACGCATCTAGTTTTCACCAGCCACTTGTACTGAGGGTATTACATAAATTCCAGGACAGGCATTTCTCAATTTTTCAAGTGGGGTTCTTCAGGCATACCCAAATGGAGCTCTATCTCATCGTGGTGGCCCTTATTATTGCCCGTGCTTGGTGGCTTTGAAATACGGATTTCATAACTTGGGCGTCTACTATTCACTACTATTTATGTATCACGCATAGGTAAGTCTTTTTCTCTTGCACGTTGGGTCTCAAATGTTCTGAAATGTATATTTTCTGCAGTTTCGATGATGGCAGACATAATATACGTCTGAACATCACATCACACTCTGTTGAAGACCAACTATGGTCGCTTCGGGTAGAAGAGCTTTGGTGTCTCATGATCAAAACCGGTGTTTTTCCCCAATAGTATCATAGTTATTTAATTCAGTAGGGTGTGGTCTTCATCCTCTGGTGTGATCATCATCCTCTGGGCGTGGGCCTCATCCTTCGGGCGTGGTTTCCACCCTCTGCTTCACAGCGTGATCATTCCATTCGTTTGTTTGAATGCCCTTTCATGGGCAATCATGAGACTTTTTGAAGAACAATCTTGAATTTTGGGGATTATTACCTACGTAGTAAGTCCGGCCAGAGTTTCAGGCCTTCTTTGGATTACCTCACCCGCTGTATCCGTACTCAAAACACTGGTAGTGACTTTGTGCTTTCTGTGATTTAGCACAATATGTTAATAATAGCAAGTCTCATATAATTATCATGAAAATGAGAATGCAGAAAACCTTGGTGCTGGACTCTCAGAGCATGTACTCAATATGAGAAACCCACATACCCACATACCAGGTATATGAGCTTCATCCAACCAAAGCTACTGGTAACATCAGTCTTGATGAGAGAAAATGGATTCATGAGAGATTTTAGCGTAAAATCTCGCTTCGATATCAACATGCGGCTATTATTGGGATCATACAAATGATGCTGCATACTGGAGAAAATCATTAGAATGAAGACAAGGCTCGTGTGATGATCTCATGGTTAGCTGATGTTGTCTATTGAATTTACAATGTTAGGGCCCACTAATGTAAATTTTGTGGAAGAATCTGGGGGTTCTATGGAAAGCTGATGCTTACTGTGTGTAAAATATTATAGTCCCGGGCCCCCAGGTGCCATGAGAGTAATTTGCTCTGCTAGGTTGTGCGTCCTCTTTTTTAGCCCGTATATCATCGCGGCAGTGGTGTAGTCGGATTTTTTATTCTAGGGAGGGGGAGTTCCAAGGGTGGGGCAGTAAAAGCCGATATTGTATAGCCCATGCATTTTATCATGAGTGTGTGTGGAGGGGGGGGGGGGAGGGGTGAACGAGAGAGGCTCCAGCCACCGTCCCCCTAAGCCAAGATGCATGGGGATATAATTGAAGTCTAGTCACCGGAGACAATCAAACACGTGTTCTCACAAAGTTGAGAGAACACGCGGCACTCAGGGACAGGCTTTGGCTTCCAAGACTGGAATGTAGTATGTACTGTATGAACATGCAATAAGCAGACGCCTTTGGTAGCTGATCATTTGTCAATATTGTGGCCACTTTTTCCATGACCTGGCAGACTTGCATTTGCCCATGTATTTACCACCGTCCAGTAACCGAATCAAGGGCACACACACAGCTGGGGTCGTGGTGGGGGGTACAGTGTATAGTGAGAACGGCTAGCCGAGAGGGGCGACCCCCGAGAGCTCGTCGGCTAAAGACGACCGGAGTCAGGTTGTACAGTAGCCAGCTTTTATTATGCATTTACCAGACCAGTAGTACAGGGGTTCATGCAGGAAGCATGCCGACAGGAAAAGAACAGGGTTGGCAGGAAAACAGACTCAGATCACTACTAAGTTATACGGGGCGAGCCTCTCAGGATCAGGGATCGTCCTTCCAAGACCGAGGGAGAACCTACAACATGATACAACAATACATGTCTGAACATCTCTCTTGTAAACCCTAATATCTCCTTCACTCAAATAGTGCCATGGAATACGACAATACATCAAAACACTTACACAAAAGTGATATTCAAGATCACAACCGATTCATAAAATAGTTTGTAAGATGGCTAAAGGCAGAATACCCGGCAATCCAGCTTTGCCTCCTACTGGTTGGGCCAATACAGACACCAATCTGCCCACCATACACATATCTTATACATCCAACAAACCTGCTTGCACCAAAGCAGGGGATGTCGCATTTATCAATCTTGTGTACATATTCCTCGGCAATCCCGCATTTTAGCGGGTTTTATTATAACCCTAGCAATTGATCAAACTAACTATCATGTCTCTCGGCTATAATACTAAATCATGCCCAACTTCCGCACAATGAACACACACTGGCATCCTACTATGCGATACGTTAATACAATACTTCAATACATAATTAATGCACTGTCCTAATATGCAAATTACAGGTATCCACTATGCACCCTGTGGGTCACAAATAGGCTTGCAACCTATTCCCCACACATAGCTAGGCTAACACACCTTAGCTAATGTATCAACCACACATGATTGAAAATGAGCAGCATGAAGCTGTGATAAGGCTGTATCATACAGTATCTGTCAACTCCTGATATGGCGCATATCTTATAGCAGTATAAAGGGATCTATACACACCCCAGGTCAACAAGGTGTACAATCACACTGAACATTCAGGGGTTATTAGCACCAATACATAGATAAAATCTTACTCACCAATATAAACAGCCTAACATATCGTTATACGATGCAGCATATAATAGGTGTGTAGCACAGTGTCTGCCATCAGCCTCGGCTAGGTGCGAGCATGGGCGAGACCTCGTTACTTCAGGGTTGTCGGGTGAGGAATGACCTTAGAATGACGGCAATAAAATTTCGATAGGAGTACAGCAAAGAAAACCAATTCTGCGATTCCATATAACTATGGCACCCCAGAAGGGACAAGTAGCACATTCTGCCTATGACCGGCCAAAGGTGACAAATAATGTGGCTAGAAAAAGCCGAATTACCACATTTAGTCCAGCAAGTCCATATCATGTGATTCATTCCATCACTTTAAATGAATGTAATTAGATATTTATTATGCTACGGTTGTTTCACAATCCCATACGGAAAGATACATGTTTCAAATAAGAATTTTATCGACGAACATTCTACAAAGTGACTGCAAACCAACTACGTAAGTGTTGCGATCTGTTCAGAGCGACTACAATACCAGCGAATTCGTCGCACGTAAAAATCTTTACAAACTCTCGGGCTATGATGATAGAGAAAATTTTATTGACATGATGTCAGGGAGAGCCAGAATTCCTTTGAAAGGAGTTTCAAAAGTTAAGGGCTGTTCACACTTGTGCGATGCGATACGATACGATAAATTTATCGGACGTCGAGTTAAAAAGTGTTATTTTCAATAGGAGTGTTCACACCTGTGCGATACGATACGATACGATACGATACGATACGATACGATAAATTTATCGGACGTCGAGTTAAAAAGTGTTATTTTCAATAGGAGTGTTCACACCTGTGCGATACGATACGATACGATACGATACGATACGATACGATACGATACGATAAATTTATCGGACGTCGAGTTGAAATATTTCAACTTTTATCGTACGATGAAATTATCGGATGCGATAAATTGCGCAATGCAGTGATAAACTTGCGCAATTCTGCAAAGAGTATGGAACGCCAAATGGGCTCTTATTGGGGGAAAGTTGGCGTGAAAAGGGGTTTTAGTGATAAAATCGGGGTTTTGATGAATGTTGTGGGTAGGCGTTAGCGGGGAAGAATCGGCCTCGGAATGAGATTTCTGCCCATTTGCCGCCATGCACGGGACCTACGAACCATTATTTCAGTTCGAATTCATGGTCCTTCCCATATACGATAGTAGCGTGACCAGTGAGACAATGGGCGGGTCATGTTGCATGCAAAAGGCAGGGGATAGCGGTTGGTATGAGTGACCAGAGGAGGGGGGAGGTTGTTGGATGTTGAGGCGGAGCCAGAGTAGAAGGGTTTTTCAGAAGGTCTAGACCCACAGCCTGACGTAGTGGCGGAAACTGCACTTACCCTCATGTGAGAAGGAGGCGGGGGAATAGAAACGAAAAGAGGCAAACGAAATAAGACCATGGGGGGGGGGGGTGGGGGGGGGTATGGGTGGGTATTGGTGGTAAATGTCGATTTAGCGCCAAGTTGATTGTGTCGTGTAGATCAGTGAGGAAGTAGTATGGTACAAGGTGGAGCCGTAGGCATTATTTTACATGGCTTGTTGTGGCTGAAGATGACTCAATGACTGAATGCTTTCTTTACTACATCACTTCGCCGCATTATTGGATACCGGTGCTAATTAAGGGACTGGGTTGGTATAAACGGAAGGGTAGGCGGTGATGGTGAAGTCAGCTGTCTGATTCGGGATCGTCAACTACGCTCTCCAAGCCTCCTACGAGTACTGAGAAAAACACAAGCTTCAATTGCTTTGAAATTACCAATTCTTGGTACTCCAAAAAAGCTGCCGACCAATCTATTCCACCGCCTGAAGCGACAAACCCCAAAAGGGGGGGGAAAACTGGTGCTTCTCTCAACTAAAATCCCACTACTTCTCCGTTAAGTTAGGCGCCGAGACGTCCGATAAAATTATCGTACGACATTTTTATCGCCACAGGGGTGAACCTCCAGCCGATCATTTTTCGTAATCGTATCGTATCCCGCACAACGTGTGAACAGCGCTTTACTGATATATCCGCCCTTATTTCCGAGTGTTGACTAGTCACTTTTCGTCAATCACAAGTCATCATCATCAATTCGAGTCAAGTCGCAAGTCGATCATTTTCCCGTCAGGTCACGTCACAAGTCGCCTCATTTTCTTGCAAGTTGAGTCAGTCAAAAAAAATTGTCTCACGTCCATAAGTCACCAAGTCACATTGTTCCAAGTCAAGTTGCATGCGCAGTCAATTTCTGTCACAGTTAATTAGAACATGACCCTGTTTGTTCATGTTATTCTATCTATCCAGAACACAGGTATTAATCCGAGTGGTGGCACAATCGTAGAGACCGGGGTTTCGATTCATACCAAGGACTTGGAAATGGAACCTGTTGCTTTCTCGCTGGGTTTCCCCCTCGCTGGCGCATCAGCACCAGGCTTGGATCAGGGACAAACGAGGGGTAGGCAGGCATACTCGACCCTCAAGATGACAATGCCACAACATCACCACTGACAACAGGATGAACCTAATGTTGTTAACCGATGTCCCTCGATGACTGAATATAATCCAAAATGAATTCTTTGTAATGTGCTGCGGCATCCTTTGTAGACAAGGGAAGGGACCCCTCTCACTCACGTGATAGTGTATGCATTGGCACAGGCCGTCATCCAACACTGCGAAGTGGGGGAGGGTATTAACCAATGTGTGTGGGCAATGACTTCGCCGCTAAAAAAGTACAGTTTGTTAAAGTCACCCACCCCCCCCCCCCAGGTTCGAAGGCCCATTGATGCATTGCAGTCATCTTCACCAGTATGCCTCCAATACCTCAGATGACTTAATTAGGTCACATAGCCAATTAGCAAATATGATTGAGTTGGGATAAAGACGAGTGGTTCGGGCTCTCAGTCATCAGGTGTGGGTTGCCGGTTTGGAGCCTGCCAGCCAGGGTCACTGCGACTGCAGTGTATTGCGAGCCTGGCGGAAGACATTGGACTGCATTTACCTTCAGGCTTTTTTCCATCAGCACCAGTTCACTGAAATGGGTTTTCAACTACAGTATCAACTGCAGTCAAAGTCTGGACCACTCTTGAGGGTTAGCGCCCTTCGATCCATGCACAAAGAAACTATGGATAAGCTAATGAACTCCCTGGTAAAATTACCCAGAGATAGTGGACCATTTGAAAAAAGTTGGCCAGAGTGCATGACACATGCAAGACGCAGGTATAAAGTTTCGCGCGACCAAAATATGACAACAAAATCGAGAAGCCAAAAGGTGTATCCTCAAAATGTAGCGGAAGACTACCTCACCCCTAGGATATCGAGGGAGGGGTGGGTGTAGTTAAAGCTAGAATAATGTATACACCGCGACAGATTTTCGCCTCCTATTGCTGGTGGAAATTTAGGCTCCCCATTGAAGTTCATGTAGGCCTACAGTACCTATGGACAAACCACTACATTTTGGGGCATTCACTGGAAAATTTGGGCACTCAGTAAATATTCGAGGGATCCAATTCAATTTTGCTAACCTACTTGTATTTCTCCATTTTTCGCCGGAATTATGGTCTCTTGCAGGAATCGAGCTCAACTTGATTATGCACGGACTCACAGCTGAGTGAGCTGGATGATGGGTTTACCCTAACGCTTTCTAAGCTACCGACTGTACTGTACTGTATATAGAGCAAAGCATGTTAATGTTAATTTGACATTGACATGGCGGCGGCCTTGATGAAGATAATGTGTTTGAGAGGGGGGGGGGAGGGGGGTGTGTTGATGGTGAATTCTTCAAAGACCCAATATTATTCCAAATTCGTCTTTGCTTGATTGGCTAAGCTTTTGAGCAGTTTACATGCATCAAGCAAGCAAGAAGCGATGGATTGAGTAGACAAAACACCTCTGTAGGCTATGCAATTGCTGGGGCGGCTAGAATGGTGTACTCAATTGATTCGGCGCATTAGCGAATCGTTATCTTGGGTATAACTCTTAAGGCTTTCATTCGAAGATGTCGGGTAAAATGTTAATTAGTTAATAAAGTTTTTGAAAAAACGTCAGTTTAAAATTCTGTTCAGATGGAGTCAGCTATATATGAGGTAAATCGTTCGAAAGTGGTCGGTGACTCATCTCTGGCGAAAAATTCTCCGGGCCCAGCAGCTCACGAAGGAAGCAATTAGCGTGTACGTCAATAGGCCGGGTAATTGTTGGGAGTTCTCAAGGGTGGCGCCAGCGGGGGGGGGGGGGGCAGGGGGGCCATGCCCCCAGTCGGGGCAAGCTTGGCCCCCGTCGGGGAATTTTTCCCTCTGTCCCCCGACGAGGGCTCTTTTTGCTTCGCAGTTATATTTCCAATTCTTTATTAGTGAAAATCCTATATTGAAGCTGAACATTTTGGGCGAGCTTCGCGCGCCTCATATCTTTCTGCAGTATTGCCAATGCCCTCTCTCGAGTTAAGATCACGTAACCATCTTCCTACACGATACAATCGTGCATATATAGATATATACCTAGCCTAATTGATCTCTTTGAAATGTCCCTGCAGAGATTAACGTTTCAATTCTTTGTGTGAGGATGCTCTTTCTCGGTGGTGGCTTTCACAACGCAGTGCCAAGGTATTTCCTGTGCAGTTATCGGGATCACCTGACCCATTCACTAATAGGGGCGCTGGTTAGTGGGAAGCTATTGAAGTAAACATTGCCCTCCCAAGTTATTTCATTTTTTCTTTTTTTTTTTTTTCACAAAATGTTCAAAAAATGAAAACATAAAAAATGCAGGTTTTGACCTAGGGGGTAGGGTGGAGCCTCGTCGGGACTCGGCCCCTTCCCCCGTCGGGGAACTCGGACCCCCGTCGGGTAAATCCTGGCGCCCACTGGGAGTTCTTGTATTTCTAGAAGCGTGAGCGTGATTCAGAACCCTGTAAATATATGTATCTGCGATCTGCTGTGCCTATTTTTTACATCGAAGATTAGTAGGAATGCCTCCATAAGTTTGAAATGTAATTATTAATTACGTTTGAAAACGTCCATAAATTCTGTTCGATGGGTCACTATATATGAGGAAATCGTTCGAAAGTGCGTCGGTGACTCATCTCTGCGCGAAACGTCCTCCTGGGCCCAGCAGCTCATCGAAGGAAGCAATTTAGCGTGTAAGTCAATAGCCGGTAATTGTGGGGAGTTCTCAAGGGGTGGCTCCATCGGGGGGGGGGGGGCAGGGGGGCCATGCCCCCGTCGGGCACGCTTGGCCCCCCACGTCGGGGAATTTTTCCCATCTCGTCCCCCCGACGAGGCTTTTTTTGCTTCGACAGTATATAGTTTCCAATTTTTCTTTATAGTGAAAATTCCTATCTTGAAGCTGAAAATTTTTTCGGCGCCTTTCGCGCGCCTCATATCTTTTCCTGCAGTATTGCCAAGCTTCCTCGCTCGAGTTTAGATCAGCGTAACCATCTTCCTACAGACTATACAATTGTTGCATATATAGATAGGATACCTAAGCCTAATGGATATCTTCGAAATGTCCCGGCAAGAGATTACGGTTACAATTCTTTGTGGGAGGATGCTCGTTCTCGAGTGTGTGCTTTCACGACCGCAGTGCCAAGGTATTTCCTGTGCAGTTATCGATACCTGACCCTATTCTACTAATAAGGGCGCCTGGTTGAGTGGGAAGCTATTGAACGTAAACATTGCCCTCCACAATGTGTATTTCCTTTTTTACGTTTTTTTTTCTTCAAGAAAAATGTTCAAACCATGAAACATAAAAAATGCAGTTTTTGACCTAGGGGGTAGGGGGGAGCCTCGTCGGGGAACTCGGCCCCCTCCCCCGTCGGGGAACTCGGCCCCCCGTCGGGGAAATCCCCTGGCGGCACCCCATGAGGGTTTCCTTGTACTTTCTTAGATGCCGTGGAGCGTGATTCAGGACCCGTAAATAATTGTATCTGCGATCTGCCTGTGCCTATTTTTTAAATTCGAAGATTAGTAAGGATGAACTCCAGAAGTTTGAAAACGTAAGTAAACACAGGTCCAACCCATGGGGGCAAATACACATCCGGTGAAACAAGTCGAAAACTAATCGACTGCCCAAGTGCAAATGCGCGCGATGAAAACAATGGCCTTCAAGAATCTTGCCCGCATCATCTCTCTATTGCCTAATAGATTCAATTTACACGTCCAATGACCAGATCACAAACCCTCCCCCCTTATTGACGCACCATGTTCATAGTCAATGAACAAATGTGGTCCACCACAATGTGCCGCATACACCGATAGCCGGTTTCCTGTCTTGTTATTGAATACCAACTGTAAGCTTGGATCGGAGCTCGGAGTAAAGGGATGGATACGTTTCAATCCTGCTCACCACACACCAACTACTCCACAGGGACTCCGTAACGGGAATCGGAAAAACGTCAGGTTTGTACTGACGCTCCTTTAGTTTCACAGCCTTGTATTGGAGGGCTATTTACATAAATAACGGGCAGGCCATTTTCAATTTCCGGTGGGTACTTCAGGCAGCACCCCAATGACTTTTCTCATCGTGTTGGCACTTGTGTATTGCTCGGTTCTATCACCCATGCTTTGTGTCTTTGAAAACTTGGACGTCTATTATTTCGGTGATGGCATGGTCCAATGCATGATCACGCATAGGGGAGTCTTTGTGTGTGTGTATATTTTCTGTATATTGTTGGTAAGGAGAGATAGGCCTCAGTCGATAGTTCCAATGAAGTCGAATCCTCAATCTAGGAATCAGTTTGGGGATGCCTTTTTCCCAGTTATTGGTATCTTGCTGTTTCTGAAGCACCGTTTTAAATAGATACCAAGCCAGAGCATACACTGATGGATGGAAGCTCTATAGTCAAGAGTAGGAGATGCGACGATCATGCACATTGTGAGCTTCTTCCCGGGGGACTTTGCAGGGCGTCTTGCATCCGGACTCCAGTAAGGACGTTCAATTAGTGTAGGTGAATCAGGAGGTATGTTTATGTTCCACGCACGGAGTCATTAATCCAACCCTCGTACAGTAGGTCAACTTTTTGCTCCATAGAAGTCGGCAACAGTTAACACAGTGGACAGGTACAGGGGTTTAGGTCAAACACAGCCTTGGACAGATAAACGTTCGCGAGTTGCCCTTCTCACTGGAATCCATAGATGAGTTAATCTTTGACTTCGAAAACGGGTTGCATCTTCTGGTTCGGTCGGCCGGGAATTGGGGGCGAATATATTCAAGTCTATGATGATGATTCGACAGAATGCATGGGCGGTTTTGATTGCGTTTTGGCCCGAACGTTCATTGTGCCGATGCTCTACCAACTGAAAACAAAAAGTATAGCAATCAGAACTCGTTTACTCTTCCGAACCTCTACGACAGACAGCAATAACACACTTCTATGCTGTCATCCCATCTGAAGGGAATCAGGATGTGGATTGCTCTGTCTTAGGGTTTCCTGGAGTTTTCGTTCGAGCGGTTGCATCTCTTTCCTCTTCTGTAGCCTGATTGGCCCCATACTCATACATGACTCATCCCTTTTCTACCCATGGCTTGTGTGGAATAATACAGTAGTGTCGCACGCGGGAATTCTTCAGACAGACGACTCCCATTGACTATTGATTGGAGCAGAACTTAAAGATAAAATAATTGGGGTCAGTATTAATACTGACCACGAAGAGAGGAGAATAGGACGAAGGAGCTACCCCACCTCTGAGTTCTGTTGGAAAGGAATTCATAAATGAGTAATATAGGTATTTCTTGACGAGCCCAATTGAACGTATCACACAGGGTCGCGGTATGTACAGTCAACCCGGTTAACAACCGAACACTCGTCTCCGTCTGTAGATTCTTGAAGTTATTCAAAATCTATGTCCTTACAGTGTTCCTTCGCTAGTGACGCGGTTGTGGGTATTTTTGTGATGCGTGAATGACCACATTAAATATTGTTGATTGTGTCTTATTTTTCAACAGACTTACTTCCTGGGAATCCCCACCCCCCCCCGCATGAATCTCCTAACTATTGTACCGCTGTACTTATTGGTGCTCGAGTTATTTTGACTAACATAACACACGAGTGAGCCTACACGTACGTCTAAAGGGAAGTGCAGTCTGTTGATTCGAGGTCGACGATGCTTTATTAACCGACCATAATCGACACGCATTCCTCTCTTACTCTTCTATACAAAGAACATATCGGTCGCTAAGATGGTCGTCAGAACATTTGCCATGGCGAGTAGTAATGGCCTATACAGCCTACCTAACCTTAACTTTTATTGCTCACCCCGGTCGAAACATACAAAGGCCTGAATTTTCAGTTGGTACGTACTGCGTGGCGTTTTTTTTTCGTAACCATACAATGCTTGATAGCCGAAAAGCTCAAGAATCGTGGTGTACACTACATACGCTATCTGTACAATGCACTTAAAAGTTGTGCACACCAGCTATATGGAATTTAAAATACTTGATATGTTAGAGACTGACGAACCAAGTCAACGGTGGATTGTCACCAGAGGTTACTACGATGGACGTTGTGAGATACGTCAATGACGGAACCCGAATGAATAAACAAGAATAATAAACTAATTGAGCGCACGATTACCCAACATTTTTATCTATGCGCGTCTTGAGTTGTGATTTGAACGAAAGTTGTCTTAGCTTATTTTCTTGTACCTGGCCTAGGACACAAGATTGACTTCGAACTAGACTGTATTTCCCTTCTTGGCTCGCTCCTATGCAGTAGATCCCTGAGATAATCCTGGGCTTATCCATTTGAGGCACAACAATGTGAGTATTTTGAAGTGGATACGTAGAGAAACGAGAGATCACCGTCTTTCGTTGCTGACAGTAACACAATTGGCTGACGTAGCTTTCGTAGCTGCATCAGAAGTGCCCAGCATAAGCAGAAAGAAGCTGGTCTTTATTATGAAAGTCGTTATTTCTTTTCGCTACGTCTCTTTACCAACTCATGCTACTCTGTTAACGACTCCTTCTAGACATCCCCCCCCCCTATGATAGAGATCCGCATTGACCTTTGCTGCTATCAACCTATTATGATTTTTATCATTATTATTTTTTTTTTTTAACGAACTGGTATGAAATTGATGGTGGTGTTGTAGGGCGATCACATGGCGCGCAGAATAATCTATTTCATTGTCTAAAACTTGTGGTAAAAACGTTTGGTAGACAGATTTCCAAAATGGATATCAGCGCAAGTGACGCAATACTACCGCTACTGACATTCAAAGTCACTTACCACCACTTAATGATCTACAGTAATATTAAATATCGTGTTATTTCCAAGACCAATGATAAATGGGAATTCAGAAGTCTTGAAACGAAGGAAAATCAAGTGTATTGGGTACAAGCATAGGCTGTCATTTTTTTAAAGTTTATTTGAATTGACCGTTTTTCACCCCCCATTATTTTCATTACCGAAATCAGAGAGAAGATTTGTAGATAAACTTTAGTCCATTAAGGAAATTGACAGTGCTTGTAATAGGATGACAAGATAATAACACTAGACATATGCGCAATACACACCTAAACTGACGCACGACATAAAAAACGAAGTCCACTATAACTGTACCATAGAGCTATGGTTGTGATCGTGTATGTATGTATGTATGTATGTATGTATGTATGTATGTATGTATGTATGATTAATTTGTATGTATGCTGTACGCACGACGACTACCTTTGCGCGGACGCGAGATGCCTGCCCCGACCTCTCTTCAGTCGCACGCGAACCTCGAGACTTCGCAGATATCTATCACAGGTTTCAGAGTTCAGGGCTGCCAAAGCCTCTTCTCCTATTTGCGCGGATTTGAACAATGGCAAGTGTTCTGAAATCATTCAGCTGATTAAAAAGAACAGATGGTCAAATAAAAAACTAGCCACCAAAAACAATATTATTGGATTAAAAAGGAGGCTCCTGGACGAAAAAAAGGCAGATAGGCCACTGGGGGTTTTTATGTTTTTTCCCAAAACCCCCCCCCCCCCCCTCATTGTGGGCCCTTTGACTCTTATATTCAATGTGTTCCACCTTGTACATCTTTTTTAGTAGTGGCCCACTTTGGACCGGCTTTATTATTTTTTTTGTTATTGTTTTTTTTTGGCCTCCTTGACCTCTTTTCATCCAATATTAGGCCTCCTTGACCGTCTTTTTTGAAAGTGGGTCATTGTTGGTACGCTCTTATTTTTTTTCTTTGCTTTCTTTTTTTCCATTTTTGTACTATAGGTACAAAAACTGTGCCAGACAGAGAGTAGAGGCGTGAACAGAAAGAAGAAGACGGGTGATGAGAGAACCCGGTGCGATCAAGACTGATCTATGACGCCCCGGACCTCAACCCCGCGCCCCCCCCCCCTCCCTGGCGTTCCCAAACCGCCACCCACGAACGAAGCTCCTCCTCTGAAAAGAGAACCCCAATGGAAGTTTTGTAGTTGGTAGTGGTTATTTAAGAGTGACGATAAATGAGGTTGTTATTGGGGTTGGAGTTCCTGACATTATTACACTGGTCTTAATATTTTAGTTAACCGGTAAATAGAGGGGTACATTGGGCCCCCAGCGAGGAAACCTCACGCTTAGGGACTTAGGGACGTACAATTTTGAGGGCTGAGAGGTGAAGCCTCTCTAATTTGTCTAGATGGTGGAGCTGGTGGAAGGTAGGTGCTACGCCATTATCGTAATAGGACGGATGTACGATAAGTAAATCCGAAACTTGTTCTCGGGGAGATGTTCTCGTTACTACTTAAAGACCCAAAAGAGGGGATTCGAAATGGCAGCGCCAATGAGATTATTGATATTATTTACTAAAGCTTAGTTTTATTATCAAGAGTGATCCCTAAGATTTAGAATGGAAGCTAAGGGGATTTTATCCCTGTAAAAAGTGAGGTTGCTATTGTTAGGAATTTTGAGTCGAGGATTTTTGTTAAAGTGGATTATTTAGACTTAGTAGGATTTATTTTAAATCCGCCAGAGACTCACCAATGCTCGATGTCATGGTTGGCGCGCTGTGAAGTTTGATTTCATTATGCGTGAACTATGGAGGCCTGTACCAAATGGCCAATGTTCATCGGCAATTTGAGAAATGTTAATATTTTATTACAGGGAAGGTAATTAACAGAGTGATAGAAGTAGAGGGATGAGGACACCCCGGGGGGGTACCAGCATTGGATTAAAGAAGCAGAGAGAGTTATTATAATAATGGACAGTTCAGCTTTTATCAGTCGGGAGGAACGAAGAAAGGAGACCAAGCATGCGAGCCGGCCAGCCCAAGATAGACAGTTTGAGGCGCAGCACGCCATGTGGCCAAGCCTGTATCAAAGGCTTTTCCCACATCTAGGAAAACGTGCAGAAGTAGTAAGATGTTCACGTTGAAACCTTGTGAATGTTATCAGTGAGTAGGGAGGAGGGGCGGAACGCGAAAAAAGTGTTAAAAAGTAAGAAGTAGGCGAGAAGATTTCACGGCAGGTTTTGAGATGGATATAAGAAACTTCCTCAATGCCTGGGGAAGAGTTATTAGGAGAATCCATCAAAGCTTTCTTGAGGTCTTAATTTCAATGATATAGGGGGAGTTGGAATAGACCTGTGATGAAATTGTGGAGTTAAAATTGGATTTTTCTTATTTTGGTCAGTCGAGAACCCCTTCCTTATCATTGTGCATCAAAATTGTGGGGTGTGGGGAGTTTGAAAAATGTTTTCAAAAGTTTTCAGAAATAATCAGTTTGGTCATCTGGGTTTGAAACTAGGGTTCCGTCAGTTGCGGAGGATGAACGTGAGGTGGGGATTACCGATTATTGTGATAGTACTCTTGATTGTTCCAGAATTTCCTAGGGTCTTTTCCCTGGTTAATGCCATTACAAGCGTTATTCCAAGCCTTAGATTTTTGGATCCTTATTTTTTATAATTGGGTTTGAATGGTATAATTTTATGTTTGATTTCTTGTTTCTAGTTTTTATAAGATCCTATGAGTTTCTTTTGGTTTGATTAGGCTATGAATTTTAGAGTTTAGTTTCCAGGCATTAGTTTTCGGGTAGGAAATAGGACAGGAAGCTTCTTAAAAATTATCAGTGATACAGAAGAGATTATCAGAAGCAAAGTTATCAACGTTTGATAGTTAATGAGCAGCTGTCAAGGTTGTATTTCAGGTGCGTTACAGAATTGTCCATCTGGTGTTCAAAAAGAGTCCAGTCAGTCCTTGACAGATTATAATAAGGAGCCCGGTTAGAATTTTGAGGTTTGGAGCTGATAGTTGAAATTGGAATAATGATATAGTGATGTGTGGTTGGATGCGTCATAATTGATTATTGCTATGGAAACAAGAAAGAAAGACAAGGAGAGGCTATAATGAAATAAAGTAGTTCTTCCGCATTATTAATCGGAGTTGCCTAGTTTTTGTGTTAGGGTAAGACACAGGAATATTTTACTCAATGACCTCTAAAAGATGGCGACCCTAAGGGGTGGTTTTATTGAGCAATATAACTGGATGTGCGAATTTGGGGTCCCCTACCAGAGATTGTTTTTGGACCAGTAGTTCCGAAAAAGATGGTTATTACATAGCTACCTGGAGGATTATAGTAGCTAATAATGTCTTACGTAGTTATTTTATCGTTGGAGATCCTAATAGTAAGAATTTATCCGGGAACGGGGGAAGGAACGGGGGAGGATGTTTTGGACGCATTAAACCTTCTTCTGCAATGGCTACACACCCTTGTGCCGGTTGATATCTTTAAGGAAGATTCGGAAGTTGGGGATCCTCAAGTCTATGCTGGAATCTAATTTGGTTTCATTTAACAGAATACTAGATGGATTGTAAGTACCAGGTAGTCAAAAAGGATGGGGTTATCCGTATTTCCTTTGATATATTAATGTTAAGGTGAAAAGGCAAATGATTAGAGAGGTTGGCACTAGAATGTTGTGGGGGGGGGAATTCCTGCTGTTTGGGTTGGGACTCAATACGCGGTCCCTTTGACTAATGATAGAGAATATCTCTTAACCTTGGATTAGACACATTAATAAAGTGTTAACGGCTTAGGGTGCAGCATAGATATTATATTATAGAATTGATTTGAGGGATGTGTGCCTTTTTAAGGGTACTAATAATAGTTCAGAAACAAAAGCACAATCCGAGAGTTGTGGTTCCTTTTTGTCAAGTTTTTTGTTGACCTCCCACCACTGTTGCAGCTGGGCATAGGATTTATTTGAGAGTCATTGGGATTTTTGTGTTTTTATTCTTCCATTTGTTCTTGATCGCTTCTGCATACTTGGACAGCCTTGGTACATAGCAACGTGGTCACTCCACAGTTAGCGAATGTTTTGTTTTATCTTTCCTTGGGTGAAACCCCCCCCATTCTTTAACTCTGTGGTTTTCGCCACAGCGAAGGCAAGTTTCGGCATTGGGGCAGTCTCTGATTGTATTGGCCAAACTTCTGACAATTTAAGCATTGTAGAAATTTGGTGAGTTCGTTGTAAGGGTAAACCCGATGGTGCGTGAATCCAATGTTGACTCCATTCTTTATAAGTCTATCTTTTGTTTCTTCGTTTGTGACGCCTACTTTCCACGTAGGGAGACTAGTAGCTTTGGAGATTAATCTTTTGGCATAAATTGGGGTTGCATTATTTTGTTTCATGTTTTGGAGGATTTGATCTTCAGTGATTGATGGATTTACTCCCCCAATTACAACGTTGTAGTTTGGGGTTTTGTTCTGTGGAATTCGGGACTTTGGGTTTCCTAATCTTGATCCCCGTGGCCAGGGGCTAAGAAGGCCAATTGTGGCTATGTTCGGACAATGGTAAGATTAGGATTTGGTAGTAGGCTTCTGCGAACGTCTTTATACAGAGCTGTGTCGCCACGCCCCGCTGCGCATTGGTGGGTTGAAAACCCCCTCGGGCGCACGTGCTGCAGGCGCGCCGCAGCAGGCGCGCTCGGGCTGCCGGTTCCCCTTAGCGAAAGCGAAAACAAGTAGTTTTCTGGTACCCGACCCCCCTGACTGATTAGTCCTTTTCCCGAAAGGGCCTGGCCTTCGACCGTGCTGTATCGTCTAAAGTAATGCCCTAAGGTATTATGTTGCTGTATGTAACCTGTATGTATGTATGTATGTATGTATGTATGTATGTATGTATGTTCACAATTTATTAAATCCCTACAATGTGTAGTCGATCATATGAAACTCAGTCACAATGATCACTGAATAGAAGGGGCATATGGAGTGTTCATGAAGTTGAGGTTAAAGGTCATCTAGCAGTCAATTTCCGTCATTTTGTGAATAATTTCCAAATGCTTCTTTACTACAGTCAAAATAGGATGTAGGGGTCAATTTGGCCATTTGGCTCAAATGGTCAAGTGTTCTCTTCTCTACAGAATATAGTGACGATCATGAAGTTGGGCAGTATAATCATTGATACTGGTACTTGTGGAATGTTCAGGAGTTTGAGGTCATAGGTCATATAGGGGTCAGTTTGGGCCATTTCATTCAAATGGTCAAGCGGCTTCTCCTACAGTTTAAATCAAATGTGCATGGAACTCAGTCAGTATCTTCGGTGACCAATGGTACATACTACCGAATAATCCGATGATCATGAAGTTCAGTCACTATTACCATGACGTCCAAAGATCATCTCGGGGCTATTCCAGAGGCAATTTTGTTCAGATGACAGAGCGAGTTTACTCCCATTGTTAGAACATCCTGAGGCTTCTCTTCTTAGGCTATTTTTTGAATGATGATACGTATCATGTCAAAGTCACTTAAGGTATCTATGCACATCCTACATCAACTAGTATTGATATGTGAGCTATGTGTAATATCACTATTGTTTTTTTTTAGTATTCATGAAATAAATTCACCTAATCCCTGAAACGAATTGTGCTAAGAAGTGCACGTTGGCCATACTCAACCATTGTCGTCCTCAGTCCTCGATGCTAGTTAGGGTTACAGTAAGATATAATCTATATGATTTCATTGTGTTTGACATAATGAGGTAATAGCAACAATATTATAGTTTCGCTATAGTTATTAATGTTTCTTTATTATTCCTCTCGTTGTTTTCCAGAATGCCCATCTGTATGTGATTGCGATATTGATACCTACAATTGCACATGCGATTATGTGCACGTGTACTCTTGTGCAGGTAACGTAGGGTCGTAGTAATCCTAACTAACTAACTAACTAACTAATCTCACTAACTGACTGACTGATAACTCTCTGGCGACTCGACCAAAGAAGATATCGAATGGGCACCTTCCAGAGAAAGAGTTGAATATCTCACTAGATTCTGGTGATTTTGAACAGAAAATGACTAGTTTCGAGTCGACGTTTTTTATTCTTTCTCTAGTGGTGCCCGTTTGATTCGATTTGATCAGGGAGTTTTGAGTGTGCATACCTCTGGTCGCTTTTGTTGCTAATGTTGAGACCCAATTGTTCTTATCTTTTGTATTTCAGTGTGCCCAGAGTTTTGTGTGCCAAGAGGTGATGTGATGAGATATGCTCTGGTACTCGTTATGTGGCTAGCTGCACAGGTATTTTTTTTATTAATTTCATTTATTCTGTGTGCTGCCTTTGGTCGGTGTGTCTGTCATTGAGCGTGGTGATGATTGCGATCCGACTATTTGCGACAAGCTGAGGGCCTGAGCTACCAGCTTCTGCGCGAGTCTATGCACACAAAGGCCCCTAGTCCTACTGCAACCAGGGGCGTATATACTTAAAATTCCAGGGGGGGGTGGTGAATCATTTTGAGACCGACAAGATTTTCGTGAGACCGATTCTTGTTATCGAAATTGTACCAGAGGCGGGGCCATGCGGTCGGGGAGGGTGCTCTGGGTCCGTGACTGGGTGGTCAATCGTTTTCGTTAATGATCTTGTTGATAGGGACTGATCTGGGGGAGGGGTCTAATGGGAGAGGGTTCCCACTCCCCTTCGGGAATTTCTGCAAACCTGTAACCCCTCAGACGCAAAATGGTGCTATCCTAATACGATATTCTAGCATGAGTTACCTATTAAAAATATTCATTTTTCTGCCAAGGTTTAGTGATTTTCCGACTCACTTCTGATACCTGGGTAGCAGATTCGGATTCCTCCGGGTTCCCGTCCAAGGGGTGTTGCATCTCTTCCCGAATCTGTAGCCAGGGGAGGTGGGGTTGAACCCCCTCCCCTTTCTTACATCGCCAGGTTCCACTATAGAATCATCACAAGGTGATCGTGGGGGGAACTCTCCTGACGCTGCTGCCCGTCGTTAGGGCCAGCTCGCCGTTTGAAGGGTTCGGGGCAAAGCCCTCGGGACCCTCGGCTCAATCTGAGGTGGGCGGTACGGTTTGGTGATTGGACCGTCCTCTCGCTTCATGAGGATGCTCGCTTACCTGTCATGTCAAGGGAACTTGTAAGGCTTGGTATCAGCATTGCTGCCCTCTCTGAGGTTTGCAGGCCTGGATACCGGCGTAATCAGTGTTGGTGGTTATACCTACTTTTGGTCTGGCCGTGATGACGGTCTACGTACGCAGGAAGTAGTTATGGTTGTGCTGACATTTGTTCCCTTGGTATCACAGTAACGCCTATCAAAGAGCGTAATAATGCGGCTGGGTTAGCACACCTGGGGCGTGTTTTGTGGTTGAGTGGATGCGCCGACTGGGGTCAGTGATGACTCTGTGAAGGAAGCCTTCTACACCCAACTCAGCTCGGTGTGTGATACCATTCCCAATAGTGATTCGAAGGTCATTCTGGGTGACAATGCTTCCACTGGTATCAGCAGGGTGGCGACGAGGCTTGTCTTGGTCCTCATGGGTCTGGGAGCCGTGATGACAGCAGCCTCTGGCTACTTGACTTTGCTAGAAGTCATGGGTTTAGAATTGCAGGTTCATGGTTCTCGAGATCTGACGCTAGACGCTGGGATCTTGGTATTCCAACGATGGTGTCACCGTCAAGGAGATAGGCCATGCTCTCGTAGATGGGAGATGGAGGATGATCATGAATTGCAGGGTCTTCAGGAGTGCCCAGTTCTTCACGGCTGGACCACATGCTGCTTGTCATTACGCTTCGGCTTAACTTCCGTGTTTCTAGGAAGGCTTCATTTGGCTGTTTGAAGCTTGATGTTAGCCAACTGCGAACCTGACCCAATAGACTCCACGAACTCAACATTGGGATAACACATACCATATATATATATATAGATATATATTATATATATATATATAATATATATATATATATATATAATATATATATATATATAATATATATATATATAGATATATATTATATATATATATATATATATATAATATATATATATTATATATATATATATATGGTATGTGTAATCCCAATGTTGAGTTCGTGGAGTCTATCGGGTCAGGTCAGCGGTCATCTGAAGCAGTAGCGGATACAGAGAGGGTGTGGGGGGGGGGGTCCCATTAGTGCTTTTCGAAACACTAATGAATTCTATCAATAATGTAAATCCAGACGGCTTCTGGGGAGTTGGACCCCCCCCCCACACACACACACCACTTCCCTCGCTATGTGATGTCATCTGTGCTATATGTACCCTCTACATAGGACATGCTCTTTGTGCAGGGCAGGCATTTGCCCCCTATGGAATTATATTCCCAAAATAAAATTGTTTAAATAACGTTTCGAGACACGTTGTTGAGTAGGGGATGGGTTGAGGTGTTACACATCAGGGATAAAGTGTATTGGGATACATTATCTGTCGCATATAGGACATCTCCCGTGTGAACCTCCGAGAAATTTGGCGCGCTCCTCGCACATTGCCGGCTCTCGTTGATTTATTGTACATCGGACACCTCGTACTGAAAGGTCATATATTCCACCACGCAGGTCACTAGTCAGTCATTGAACTACGAATATGTCGAATACAGTATGAGCGGAATAGCATGCTTGATCAAAATTGTGAACAGACGATCATGCATGCACCCCATCGGACCCCCCCCCCCCCCCCCCCAACCTACCCCATCATGGTGGTTCGGATAGCTTCGATCGTTCGTCATTGGCGGATCCAAAAAAAATTGGGCTAAAAAAAGGGACATTCGAGAGAAAATTTGAAAAATAAAGTGAATGAAAAATGGTATAGACGTCGTGTGGGGTAGGGTGAGTTGAAACAGTATGGACTGCCATTTTTTGCTGGAGCCAAGTTGGACCCCTCCCTTTTGAAATCCTGGATCCGCCCCTGTCTGAAGTCACCAGATGTCAAAATCCACAACGCTCAGTCTGATCAAGTTGAAATTTGCTGTGTATAGTTCCCTTGTGGCGAGTACTGGAACTGTTTTTGTGTCCTCAATGGATGTTCATACTTGGCATGTGTGTCCCCCATTACAACGTTTACACCACGTCAAAGTTGAGTTCACCATAACAAAGCATGAGGTCGGGCTTTTATCCAGGTGTCACTATTGGAAAGAGAACCTGGTATTAGGGAGCCATTATTCAAATATAGGGAGCGTTTTCCCGTGTTGTTTGTCGCCCTAATGAAATAATATTCTGCTTGGTATTGTTTTCGCTTCATCACGTTTGAACACATTGGCAAACCATACAAGCGTTGTTACAGTGAAGATTTTTCTGTGGTTTGTATAATTATTATTATTATTAGTAAGTAGTAGTGTTATTAGTATTTTTATATTAGTAGTAGTGTTATATTATTATTATCCCCCCCCAACCCCCCCAAGTTTGCGGGCACATGCTCCGCAAAAACATTCAAGTGGGTCGACCGCGTTCATTGTTAAATAAATCGCCATGGTGACCATTCAGACATAATGATATATTAGCAATGAATTTACACACAGTTTCAATGAGCGCGGATGGTTAACCGATCGGAACAGCACGGGAATATAAGATGGCAATTATTGCGGATCCCCAAAATGGCAAACCGTTCTATTTGTGAAAAAACAGAATTCACAGTGAACGCAAAAGAATATTGTGTTAGGTAGGGATGTGTTAATTTCAGAGGCGAAGCCAATTGCTGTATTTGCAGAATTACGTCCAACAACAGCTTGAATTCCATGGTCAACCGTTGGTGACGTTTCTGTTAGACGTTAGCAGATTGGCTAATATTTCAACCGGTCACCTTTCCTGCTGATAATTTATTCGATACGCTTTATTTTGCCTAATGACTTAATTTAACGAACTGGTAGTCTTACTGATAGCAAAAATAATACATTACTTTACCTCGATGTTTCCCCGTTTTGGAAATAATGAATATAAAATGTCTGGATATCTGGTTATCGTTCCTTTGTGAGTGTAATGACAAACATAAAGGAGCCCTGTCATTGGTCTAATATATAATATCACGTTCCTATATAGAGCTCTCACGTCGAGTCGAAGACATGCTCAAAGCGCTTTACAGATATTACATCTGATCATCAGTGACTCTCCACACCCGTACTATAAGAAATGTTGCGCTCTCCAGACGCACTGATCTTCTACTACCAATAAGGGCTGCTACATCGGCGCTCGCTACTCTTCACAATCATATTTACCCGCGGGTGGCGTGTGGGAAAATTTCAGGAGACATGCCGGTCCAATAGCTGTTCCCGGGCTTCCACGGCCGCCAGTACAGAGCTCGGACAATCCTGGGCAAAATAAATGGGCCAAAAGTACTAGGCAACGCATTACAGTACCATTCATCGTTACGTCCGCGGCCCCCTCTTCACATTCAATGTGGTTGCGCTTCATGCGTGCTCTCTCAACATTGGACAGGGGGTGTCGGGCGAATCGATTTATCCCATCTAATTTTGTCCAGAACTAATCCCGAACAAAAAAAGATCGGACAAAAGTACTCGCCAGATGCATTTATAGCACCATTCATCGTACCTCTCTACCCCCCTCTCTCCCAGTTAATGGTCGGTTGCATTCATGCTCGCTCTCTCAACATTGGACAGGGGGTGTCGGTGGAATCGATTTGTTCCATCTAATTTTGTCCAGGAATGTAGCCTCGACGTTTCTAATCGGCCAATATCTATTCCACCAGCGTTATCTAAGATTATTAGGAGACAGGTTGCTTACGTACCTGAAGGAATTAGATTTACTGGGGCGGGTTCAAGGGAATGCACTAATGCAGACAGCGGTCCTTGGAAAATTCCTAATGAATGGATGGGAGCAATTGAATCTGATTCGGACAAGTGTATGTAGCGTACCCCAGAGAACTATTATGGCCATGCTGTCATATTTAATATGAATGATATAGGACTTTCATTGGAATATAGTAAATGTGACATAGTAAAAAAACATAACAGAGATAAATAATAGAATAACACCTGGGGCTTGTTAAAAATTGGGTAGGAGAAATGAGGGAAAATGACGATGAACATCAAGAAAACAAAATCTATGCTAAAAGGGTCCCGACAGAAGTTATCCGGACTTGGTCAATTGTGAGAGCTGTGCAGGTAAATGACTGCATATATAAAATGTAACACACGAAAAGCTGTTGGGTGTGAATATGTCATGCATTATCTCTGGAGTGCACATTGTAGAGCATGTAGAGCATATTGTAAGTCTACCACGGGTAGAGTATAGCTCCACTAAGACGGATAAAGCCATGTATTGACACATCCACATGCAAAGTGTAATTATCGAGGCTCATGTATTATTCCATTATGTTGGACGACTGCAGTCTCATATGGGGCTCTTGTAGGTTGCAAATGCAAAAAAGAATCCATCAGAATCCATCCAAAAGAATCGCAGCACGGATAAATCCGGCGGCCTGCACTTGAGCTGTTATGAAATGTTTGATACACTTGAATAGAAAATAATGATGAAGATTCACCATAGCGTTTGAAATGCTATACAAATTTCAATGGTCTGACCCTAACCCTAACCCTGATCCCTGATCATTCAGGGATATTTCAGCTCACGGAGGATACACATTCACATAATCTGAGATCATCCACGTCAAATGGCTATTTATTTTGAGAGGTTTATACGAGATCCTTTAATTGTCTCACTATGTCGTGCGTACAGGGCATTTCCCATTGAAACAGTTTTGTTCGCGAGGTGACAATTTACCGCACTATAGCCAGGTAACGTCCAATGATTCTGTTAGTAACAAGTCGAGTGTTCGTTCGCGTGAAAAACGAACCTACGTTTATAGTCTAGTCGGAAAAGAGAATATCGTGCAACCCCGGGCAAAAATTCTAATTGGCATCTTCATATTGACGGAAGTGCGTAGGAAACGATAAGCTGTGTTAATAATTCGTAAAAGTGTCCCCTTGACATTTTTTGGTAACGGCATCACCGGAAAAAAAAATTTTTCCCGATTACATTACAATATAAGTAGCGCCCCCCCCCCCCTCAAGGTGTTCAGATCGATATTTCGCGGTGGAAGGACATGATAACGCTATATTTTAGGCAACCACATGGTTTGAAAGGGATAGTGTATGCAAACCTGCGATGCCTGCCAACATAAAATTGTAATGTTGCAAGCATAGCATATCCCTGGTTTCGGGGTGCGTTAGTTCCTTGTTTCTCTTGCAGACTTCAAATACATAACTATGTAGATCAAATCAAATAGGTAGAAACAGGTAGGTTAATCCGTCTCAATTTATCTTACAATGTCCAAAAGTCAATTGCTTTCGGCACGAGAGATTATAGAGGTCAGATATGGTTTGCATTGTCAGCGACCTTCCTGCCTCATCCCTGGTGGAAACGATTGGCCAGAATAGGGAAAAGTATGACCATTAGTAAAGAGAGTTACTCTCAGGAATGTCAGGAGATATATGACCCTTCAAGTTGTTCCTATCGAATAGAATGCGAAGGCAAGTTCTGTCATCTCCATTACATTTGTGAAACAACTCAATATTGCCACTGACAGACAATATGTTATGGGCCTAAAGTACATGAAAAAGGCATTCATCTTGAGGGCAAACGGTTGCAACGTCCGTAAGGGTTTTGCCGAGGTGATGCTGATTGCAATCATGGGTCATGCTGAGGAGGGCAGTGGGGTCAGCCATGGGACATTCTAGTTCTCTGTGACCTCTCTGTCTTTATATTGCCCCAACATACGGTTTTGGAGCAAATCGTGCCTTTGCGTATGCATTGAGTGAAAATCTCCTTTGGAGGAGCCCTTGCTAGCGACACTGCGTGCATCAAACTCATACTCAAACTCAAGGGCATACTCCTGAGCCAAGCGTTTTTATGCCAATATCAATTCGATATAGTTCATGGACGTGGGATAGGGGCCAGTCATAACAACGTTGTGGTCAATTCAATCTGGCCATCGAGAGATGATGACTACGGCTATCATGCAAATTCCAAAATGAAACTATTCACGACCCCCCTCTGTCCTGTCAGTAGTATCTTCCCGCGTACTAATTCTTCATTATACACTTTTACATACATGATGAAGGTAAAACTAGGTACTAAGGGGCTAATCTAACCCGAGTCCCTCAAACGTTGAAACAAAGAGTAGCTACAAGATTTAAATATTGAAACATAATATGTACACATACGGTAATGAAACGAGAGAATTAATAAGAATTGCACCACTTGAGGAAAGCCAATGAAGGTAAGAACTTTGAAAGTTAAAGCAATATACATTTATCTACGTTGTAAACAATCAAACTAGCGTACGGAGGCAGTTTAAATGATGCAACGAAACATGAAAATTCATCATCATTAAAAGAACTGCAGATACGACAAGGTTAAAAAACACATAACGCAGTAAACCGTAAAACCCATTACCACGTACTCTTGATCTTATTTTTAAAAGCAGATGAGATCTGGCCTCTCTACATCCGTTTGGGAATCTGTTTCAATCATAAGCTGCTTTGTAAGAGAAACTTTTGTTGTTGTTGTGATAATCCGTTTTCCCACCTTCAATAAATAAGCCGTTAGTTGTGAACGACCGTCATTCATACGAGTTGGTGTCCTTTGTAAATTGAAAGGTTTCTGTCAGATACGTCGGAGCCAATCCATTCAAACAACTTATAAAGAATAGTTAAAGATGGATTGTCGTCAATTAAAAAAAATCTTGTAAACAATATACTGCACCCCAGCAATTTGGATAAATCGAAACCAAATGGTATATTCCAGGCATTTTTTCCGTCCAAATAAAAATTGATGTAACAATATTGAAAGTATGTGATTCCGAGATTACCGAGTTGTGCTGCACATTACGATATTTTGTCGTGACGTCATGCAAAATTCGCCGTCGCTTGTTCGCTGGACGCTAGCAGACGACAATCCATCTTTAATCGTTTCTTTCTGATGCGCGCGTTTATGGTTTCCCAATTAAGAGGATCAAACATAGATGCGGAGCCAAGCAGGAAATAACGATCACCAAGTATAACTCTCGCTGCTGATTTTTGCAGCCGAATAACTCTTTGCAATTTTCCCTCGTTATGTGTGCCCCATACAAAACTGCAGTAATCCATAATGGTAGGATGAACCTGGTAGTATTAATAGACCTACATCAATGTCAAGGAATGGCTGTATTCTTCTCAACAATGCTATTCTACTATTAATGACTTTAACAAGATACTCGATATGTGCATTCCAGGATAGTGTTGGGTCAACATATATTCCCAGAAGTTTCTCACACTCTGTGTTTCCAGGATGCATTCATTTACTTTGATTGCTAATCGATCGTTCAGATTTGATAACTTTGCTGTGATCCTACTAACATGGTTCAAGTTTTGTCATTATTCATTACCATTTTTATTACCCTTACACCATGTGCTAATAACATTCATATCATCTGTCAACTTGAATTTATTCCCTCTATGTTTTTTCCAACAACGTAAAAAGCTAGAATCATCAGCATACATATCGCACATATGTATTTGAGAAGTCTGCCCATGTCGTTCATACATACTGAGAATAATAATGTCCCAGAATTGATCCTTGAGGTACTCTACACTCAACTTTATTTGATTTCGAGAAGCTTCCATTAACTTGAGTGCACTGTGTCCGCCCCGAAAGATATGATCGAAACCAAATTATAGAGTCACTTGAGACACCATAAAGTGCAATTTTTCTTTAGCAATATTTCATGATTAACAATGTCAAAGGCCTCTCTCAAATCGAGATAGACGGTTCCTTTATGAAACCCTTGTCAATTGCCTTTATCTATTCATCAGTAACTTTCAGCTCCTCAACTTACTTGAGTAGCAGCTGCAAAGTTCGGAATGTCATATATGTTTTATACAAAATGAAGTTGGATGCTACTCGCTATTACCGGTCTCTCGTGATCTTAGTTTGTTTTTACTTCAAAGTGTCCATGCACATAGGAATCGATATAATTGCACGTTTGAGGTGTAAATTCAACTCGTGAATTATTCTCACGCATGAAAGCACACGCTTGGAAAGCACTCAGCAGCATTCCATCAGTGTCCCCAACTTCTTGAGGTGCCCGCGAATTTGCGCCAACCATGAGCTACGTGACCGCCCGCAACGTCAACTGAAATTCATTCAGATGCGAGGCATCGGTCGGGACGTTCGAAATCATCCGAACGGCCGTTCCTAAATGATCCATTTCCGTGTTTCAGCCTATTAAAACAATTATCGGAAAAAGGTTTTATGAAAAGAATGTTGCATGTTGAGATGACTCCGGGCTTGGAGGTCAGAGTCGTTCGTCTCCTGGTTGTGATCACGGTGGATTCTGTTTAGTAAAAGGACGCAGGAGCGATTCTCCGTGTGACGCTGTAGTCGATTTTTTGGACAAACACACCGCTGTAGCATAATGTATTCTTATTGCGTATCTATCAGAGGGGCAAAAACTGTACTAAGTATTCGCAAACATCTCAAAACGTATTTGTTCAAGAAGTCTTTTGTTATGTAATTATTTTTCGTATTTTTTTTTTTCGTAGCCATTTTCATTTTGCCTTGAATACAGCGCATTAATAGTTATATGTATGAATGTTACCGTCCATACGTGTAAAAATATTCCTATAAATAGTATATACATTTTACAGAATCACACTTCACTTTGTGGGACCATTATTTCCATTTGGTATAATGCAACAGTTTACGATTGTATCTGACCAATTAGCATTCATATTGGTCGAACTTAGGATATACCAACGGTATAGAGATGGTCGGTACAAGGATTGATCTCCACAGAGCTAGAGTAATGCGTGGGAGCCACTACTCGTACAATAATAATAATAATAATAATAATATAATAATAATAATAATAATAATATAATAATAATAATAATAATAATAATAATAATATGTCATCCATTGGTCGAATCAGTCATGCTCGATGTACACTGAAAACTAGTGCTCAAATGATCGAGATACCTGTGGATAGCGATGGATACCATTCAAACGAATTGAAAGTAACTTTACACCACATTCGACTACTAAGAATTGATAGTGAGGACCGTGAGCTACTGCGTCATTGGCACTCTAGCTGTTCCCATTATCTCAGAAACAATCACCCGTGAACTATTACCTCCAACAGAAAATGTATTGACACCGATAGGTACGTGTTCACGTTCAGCGTGTCTCAATTGTCTTCCCCTTCCACTGCATGAATCCTGGCAATCATGGAATCCTCGGAACTGTTTACAAAACAGAGCTGGATTGGAAAGGGTTTTTTTTTTAAAGATATTTATTACAAGGATTATGTAACTTTGCATCTCATTCTACTACTAAGAATTGATTGATGAACTTCTGTGCCATTGGCACTCTTGCTTCTTCTATTATCTCAGAAAATAATCACCCGTGAACTACAGCCCATCAATAAAAAAAAATGTATTGAAACCGAAGCGCAAGTAATTATGTTCAGCGTGTCTCAATTGTTTCCCAATTCGATGCATGCATCCTGACTATCAAGGAATCCTCGGAACCGTTCCCAAATTAGAGCTGGATTAGAAAGGTTTTCAAGACATTGATTACAAGGAAATGTGCGTGTACTCCTCATATTTAGCCAGGTTTTGTTGAACCTAACAAGTATACCAAGCATCTTTTCTTTTCATCATATCAGCACCAACCACCCAGACGCCATCATCAACGGGTGAGTAATTGCATACAGCATGCATTTTTTAATATTTTTTTTTCACAACATGGTAACTGAAAATATTGAGCTTGTAATTCGGGGGGCTCCTGTTGTCACTGTTGCAGCCATGAACGTAGTACATTTGATCGATTAATGACTTGAAGAGGTGAACAATAGCGTGCGTGTTAATTATCCCATCCATCACATTGCGACACAATCATCAGTTCTCCGTGTTCTAGTTGGCTTTTGAAACAGCTGATGCATTTGTAATTTTTGTCATTTTCAAACTGTATTTGGTTGAGGTGATATGTAAAGTCAATGCATGGCGATGCAATCATTACACTTTTACATCAATAGATTAAGAGCCAACGGATCGTAGTGGCGATGGGCGTTAAAATTTAGCGACCGTTGAGCCCATGACTGGACTACGCCGAAGTACTCGTTTGATTTGTGAAAACGATATATTAATACGAGGGTGTCCCATTGGTCTAACACACCAACGTGAATCCGGCGGACGAATGAATAACATGATGGGCTTGTCCATCAGAAGGCGTGTCATATGACCAACATAGTGCTTTGACTTACATGATAAGTTGAACACATAACTCCAGTATGCACATAAAGGGTGTCGTGAATAGCTAAAATTTTGGAGATTTATTTACGAAGCCATCCGAAATCATTCGAACAGCTGAACAGCTGATCATTCGAAGGTCTGCTGGGTTGAAGTGCTGGTTCTGAAATACGCCTTTAACTGTTCAACAACCGGAACCAAGGAACAGAATTTCGCGTGAGTCGCTATATTAATAGTCTTTAAATATGAATCAGGATGTTACTGTTTTCCACTATATATTTTCCTTGCCTGTTGGAATTACACGTTATCGACGAGTCTCACGCTAGCAACGTCAATGAAGACTCATTAGATACAGGGAATCTGGTCGGAAAGTCCGCGGTCGCTAGCAATATCAATGTGGCAACGACTGAAAAAACTTCACGTACGTATTGTCTAAGACACTGGGCCCATTGCCAGTGACCACAACTACAACCAAGACATGACGGAAAACGTTCCCGCTGGAGCAACTCTACGTTACAGACACTTTCATTGAGTGAACGTGACGAAACTCCTTCGGATGCACGGGCATCAGTCACTGGTGGCTCAGTAACAAGTGATACCATGTTGTTTGAAACTACTAGTACGGGCTCAAACGAGACATTGAGCATAAACTATAAGACCGAAACGGATGCATTGAGTACGAACGGTTGAATGCCTCTACGTCTTTTAGTGCTGGCATATAGGGGTAAACCGTTCGACCCCCTCCGTTGATGGAAACGAGGGGATTGCAAAAAAAAAAAAAAAAAACCCAAATTTGACCTCCAGGGATAACCTTGAATCAACGTCTATTATTTCGGGACCAACTTTTGTTTTCCCCACCCACCAAGTTTTGTGTAAATCGGATAAACTAAGTATTTTCGTGTGAAACCTGCAAAAAAGGGCAGCGGACATAGAGTGATGCCCACTTTCGACCTCATCCGAGATTTTACTAGGGCGGACATGCGTACCAAGTTTCAGATCGGATGAAGCATTGAAGAATTATTGCGCTAACGGCTCGAGTTTCTGGCGGCAGAGACGGCGGCGGCGGAGACGGAGACGGCGGATAAACAAGAAATGTATGAGATTCATATGAATCACAGCAATTTTCTCTACAATGGGATTAGCAAAAACATCCAGGTTGAATGATTCTGGAATTTCTTGATGACTGTGACTTGAAGCCTGAAGTTTGAAAGGACATGTGTAGTATATACCACATATGTTTCACTTCAACTGGAAACAATTCCCCTTAAAAACAATTCCATTCCTTCTCTAGCCCTGCTTCGGGGCTCAAAATCACATGAGGCATAAAGTCTGCCCCTCATCTTTAGAGAGAGTATTACCCCTTTTCGGCCTTTAATGATGTCAGATACAAACAAGCATTGCCTAAGGAAGTCTCTGATATAATTTCCAATTTATGTGAGTAACTTCCTGAGAGAAAACATGTTTGCATTCCACATATAATGCGAACGCAGAATCCCTCAATGACCTTCGACCTTAAATTCCAGGACACCCCACAGGTAACATAGGGAATAATGACACGGACCAATAAACATCCATGGCAATCTAGCCAACTCTGTAGCAGAATATAGCACTTAAGATATTTGGCAACTTCTTCGCAGTATTGCCCATTACGCCTCTCTAATAACCCTTGATCTGAAGTTCCCGAATGCTTCCTGGGTATCGCTAGTCAATGATGACACTGAATGAGCATCATGCAAATACAACTTTTTTGTAAGAGGAGATACATTTCACAGTTTTTTCACACAATGGCCCATTGTGCTCCTTTCATGCCATTTGACCTTGACGTTCAGGTGGTCAAAGATAAACCAAAAGTCAATGAATATTATGTCCAACATTGGTCAACATTCATCACAGCATGAATATTTGAGGGCCCAACACGCAATTTGCATGATATCCAACATTTTGAAGAGGTTTGGCCTACTACTACCCCCCTATAATGCCCTTTCCCCTTCAATTCCTGTGGGACGCATAGGAACCAATGATTACACTGGTCAGGTATCATGGCAATTCGACCCAATTTGCTGGAGGAGTCCGTTTTCAGTTTCCCAAATATTGAACAATTATGTCCTTTTCAATGGCCTTGTGACCTTGACCTTCAGGTGGAGGTCAAAGGTCACCCCGCAGTCAATAAATATTTTGTCCAACTTTGTTCAACATCCATCAAAGCATGAATATTCGAGGGCCAAAAGCATGTAATTTACAAATGTAATTCTACAATTTTAACAGAATTACATAGCTGGTTTGAGCTAAAAAACCATACTGTCGAGTATTGTCAACAGGAGCCTGCGCTCCTTCAATCTAAGGGTCTAAGCTAAAGCCCTGGATTAGTTTGCCAGTCGTGGTGAAGAACTTCACCTCTTTATTGCTGGTAATCTCTGAGGTTTTATGTGAACTGTGCAGTACTTCTCATTCTTTCTGCTGTTATCTTCCTCTCAGTGTTAGCTCTCTTCCGGTATGTTTCTCCTCCCTTTGGCGCATAGAGACTTCTCTTGCAATTTGTGAAATGAGCGCTATAAAAACTGTGCATTTCACTATTTCGTGGTTTAACACATGTGCTGTATGGGATCAGCATTCATTCGTTACTGATGGGGCCATGGTATCGGGTAGCACACACATAAAACGATTGCTTGGCTCATTTTAACCTACAGTTGCAACAACCGGAGCACCAGTACCACGTATGCCACCGCGGAATTATCGCCCTCCTAGCGGTGGCACCCCCTTACTTTGTGCTGTTCTCTTCTACACGATATTTTTTCCTAATTCACTTCACAATGATAGTCTGGGAACTAGAAGTGACTCCTTGACTCTTTCTGACAACCTGTAGCCAGGCACAAGGGCACATGGGGGATTGTACCAGCTCATAATGGGCAACATAACGGCTGACAAATTTCTTATTTTCACCACCCAACCATAAGGTTCCTGTACTCTCGATAAGGAAGCTGCACACTAAATTCCAACCTGATCAGACCAACCATTCTGGATTTATCGTGTTTACAAGGTTTTCAGACTTTGACCTCTGGCGACCTCAGATGACTCTGACCTGACTCCAAAACAACAGGTTTCATGCACTCATCATGGAAAACACACATACCAAGTATGAGCTTCATCCATCCAGGTGGGGTCGAGTTATTGTGTTTACAAGCCAAAATTGGCCAAAATATCGACTTTTCACAATTCCCTATTTTTTGACCAAAATTCACCCCGGACCTATACCGACAACAATAGGGTTCCTGTACCCCCCCCCCCCCCCTCCATAAGAAAGCTACACACCATATGTCAACCTGATCAGACCAACCATTCTGGATTTATCGTGTTTACAAGGTTTTCAGACTTTGACCTCTGGTGACCTCAGATGACCTCTGACCTGACCACATAACAATAGGTTTCATGTACTCATCATGAGAAACACGCATACGGTACCAAGTATGAGCTTCATCCATCCAGGTGGGGTCTAGTTATCGTGTTCACAAGCAGGCGTCACACACACACACACACACACACACACACACACACACACACACATACACACACACACTGTCATGACTGCATAGATTCCTCTGACTTCGTCAAGGAAATAAAAAGAAGGAACAGATTGTCAATTTGCAGCTAGTAGAACCTACTAATTCCAAATATCTGGTTCAAAATAGGGTTATTATTGCTCTATGCAATCCATCAGGATATCAGTTTCCATCTTTACAATGGAAGACGGGCGCTGTCGGGTTCATAGAATAGTTGAATAGGCTCTTCGGTACAGCACAGACAGAGCTTGGACCAGGGTAGGGACAGTGACTCAGACTCGGAGTTAGTTGTGGTGCAGGTAATCTGATATGTAAGTGGAATTGATCGACAATTTTAATAATTGCCAAACGTGCTATATATTTGGTGGGTGAATTTGTTTCGTATCAATATGTTGGCCTAAGTATTTGCCTTCACATTCAGGTGAACTGAACTGTAATGATAAATGTGTAATGTATGTGACCATAGCCTCTTATTCAGGCCAGCATACAATATTAGTGAATTTAAAACGATGAAACTTCATTGGCAATTGTCAACATAACCAGGGAAAGATTCTGCAAGTCACTGATGTATTGTTAATTTTCATTACTTCATAAAAAATGGAGCATGGAAAACAGAGTTCCACAAAATATATATGATATGCCCCAACACGGTAAACAATACATAGTGTTACACACAGTTCAGGTGTAGCCTATTCATCCGGCCACACTCCATAGTTCAGTTCATTTTATTTGTTTTTCCCAATTATAGCTCAGATTTATTTCATATACGGGAGAAGATATACATAATACAATACTGTGGAGGGAAGTGTACTTGAAACTCTAGAGGACTTCGAGGAGTACACTTCCCAAGAACAGAACAGAAAAATTGCAACAACAGCATGAATGCGGTGCAGTTACATATGACTGAATTTCAATCGGATATTAGTACCAGATTTTGACTGATCTATACTTGAGGCTAAGATGACATCTGATAATTCTGTAGAGTTCAATGCGAAGGTCGAAAACCTGGCGAATGGAAGATTTATGTACTCATTTATTTGTAGCAATATTGGGAGAGATCACATCGCTCAACTTGAGTAGGTTTAAAGAAGCGAACAAAGTAACGAGACTGGTATGAGGAGGAACAAGAGTAATACTGTGTATTGCACGGCTCGGGAGAGTTTGGAGTTTAATCGAGAGCGGCTTGCACCTGACCATATGATTGAGCAATAAGAAAAAATACGAGAAGACCAGGCTGGAGTAAACTTCCTCAAAACTTTCTGGAGAGGAGTGTATTCCAGCTCAGTCAATACACCAATACCTCTGGAGACTCGAATGGCCTTGTGGGAGACATGATCACTCTAAATCGAATAAGAGTCCATGAAAACGCCACGGAATTTTATGCTGTCAACTTCACTTAAGGGTTCACCATCCATTGTTATATGGAACTATCGATTTTTCGCATTGAACACCATGAATGTAGTCTTCACAACATTAAGAGAGGTTTTCAAGCACTGAAGTAGATACTAAATTATTCAAGTTCATCACAAACAAGTTTTCTTTCTTGCTTCAGTCTTCAAGTCACCAGTGAAAAATATATTCGTATAATCGGCAAATAGAACCAGAAAGCATTTATCAGATACTTCAGTAATATCATCAACGTATATAATGAACAATAATGGACCCAAAATGGAACCTCGGGGTACGCCGCAATCAATAGCAAGGGGATTCGATGATCGACCATTCAAACTATTTAGTTGCTGCCTGTTGGATATGTAACTAGCAAACCAGGAATTTGCCACACCTCTGATGAAATACTATGGTCGATCGTGATAAAGGCCTTGAATGAGTCAAGAAAGACATCAGCAGATTGGTCGTTCCGGTGAAGTTGGTCTACAACATCGACTAATGCTAACTCCGTGGAATATCCTGGACGGAAACTGGAGCTGTGGCTGTTTGCGGCGCACTTAAAAAGTAACCAGAGGCTTCGCCAGGAGTTGAAGCATTTATTTATTTCCCCCGAGTTCTTTGCGAACCCACGTAATCCGTGGAAACTGTAATATATACACCTCAATTTAAAATGCATACAGACTTCACAATTTACTCAGACAACTACACATAACTACACCTATTCCGTTAAAAAAACCCAACAACCTTCACCCATCAGTATACCTGATACAAGGAGCTCACCGCAATGGAATTTATAAGCCGCAAGAGGATTCTCTCAGCCCAGCATTGGGATACAAAATATGGGTGTAGGTCTTCTTATCTAACTAAATATGATAAAAGGAGAACAAAGCCCTATGTGTGAGTTGTGAAACGTCTCGCAACTGCCACAATATTCTCTATTGTGACGAGCATGTTATGCTATGTCCCCACACAATCGTTGAAACCCACGACCCGACGAGACTATTGCGTAAACCGGTGACATAACAAGTGGCGTCGTTAAGAGGGCGGGGCCGCAGCGGAGGGGGGAACGTGCCCCTTTGAAAACCATGTGCCCAACCGTGGGCCCCCCAAATGAGATTTGTTATATCGACTACCAGTTTGATATAGACCTGGTTAATTTGTTCTATAACAAGAAAGGGAGTGAGTGTGCCAAATTTGGCCCGAATGCACTAAATAGTGTACAAAGTTCGTGATTCGCGCGTGGTATTAGTGGAGTTCGTCCCGTTGCTCTCCCGTTTTCCGACATCTCCACAAGCTCTATGGGAAATTTCTGCCTCATTGCCCCCTAGCTCATCATATCTGTTTGGTGGATTATACAACACAACATTTCATTGATCTCGAAAACTACAATCAACCTCTTTTTTATATTACTAATCCTTCTTCAGCCTCTTGTCCGTTCTTCCTCTCTCAACCACGCCTAATTTTGAACTGTAGTACACTAGGCTATCAGACTGCTCGGGGGATATTTTCCCCAGGGAACTACTACTCGGGAAGTTCCCTGCTCTCTATGGCATGATGTTTATATCAAGTTGGGACAGTAGAGCTAATGCTGGCTAAATTTCCTAAATTTTCGCTGGGATTTTGATTTTCTCAGAAACATTAATAATAATAATAATGGGGACTTGATAGAGAGCCTAATGCAAAACGCCTCTAGGCGCTTTACAGACCTAATAAACAAACAGGAAGGCGAATAGGAAACAGAAGAAGGAAACAGAAAGACACAGAAAGGAACAGAAAGACAACACAAGGGGAGAAACACACAACACGACAGAACAAATGGATTAGTCAGACAGATAATGCTGGGTGAAGAGGAACATTTTAAGACGAGACTTGAAAGTAGCCACAGTCGGTGGCCAGACGAATAAAGAGTTGGGAGAGCTTCCATAAGTGAGGAGCATCAGAAGCAAACGAACGATCCCCATAGAACTTGGTGGACGAGCGTGCCATAAATTTGAGCTGATGCTTCGATGCTGGACCCTTAAAGCTCTAGAAGGAACATGCAGCTGAACAAGCTCTGAGATGAAATCAGGAGCCATACAGTTGAAAGCTTTGTAAGTGAGAGAAGAATTTTAAAAGCAATTCTCTGCCTTATAGGGAGCCAGTTAAGCCTGTAGAGCAGTGGTGTGATATGCCACAACGTGGAACACAGAGAACAAGTCGAGCAGCAATGTTTTGCACTCACTGAATCTTGTTAATGAGGTTGTCAGGGAGGCCAAACAACAAGGAATTAAAAGCATCCAGCCTAGATGTGACAAAGGCATGGATCAGCATGGTGGTGGTCTTCTGATCGAAGTACAGGCGAATGTCCCCAATCATTCTAATTGCTACAGGGCAGCTTTACAAAGGGTTTGCACATGGCTAGACATTTTCAAAGAAGAGTCCATGATTATTCCTGAATTGCGAACTTGAGATACAGGTTCGATGACATAGTTGCCGACATTGATGGTACGACGCCAAGAAGAACTACTTAAGTGTGAAGAGAAGTAAACAAACTCTGTCCTTCTTGTCATTCATCACAAGCATATTGGAACGGCACCAGGATCTTGTGTCGGTGATACATGCTTCATCTATTCACAGCGACTGGCACTATCAGAAGGGTCGAATGTCCGATAAGCTGGTGTCGTCAGCATAGGCGACCGACTGGAATACCGTGGGCTGCAACAATGTCTTGTAGTGGAGCACTGAAGAGTTGAAACATTTCGCGCTTACTCGCGCATTGGTGGATAGTAGTATGTAGTATAGTAGTATTGAACATTCTGGCCGAAAAGTCGTGGCAACGATAGGACCGAGGTCCGACAAAATGTCAAAATTTTCCACCGATTAAAAAATTGTGATCATAGAATGCACATGTTTGAAGTTTGTTACATGCAGCCTGCAAGCATGGGAAAGGCCATTTCCAGCCATCTGGGGGCTTGCATAACCAAAAAATTTGGGTTCACTCCGCGCCAACCTTTAGTGGCGCTCCGCTTAATATATTCATGTGCCCACCTGGAAAGGTCTGTGCCTTCAGGAAGAAAAAGTCTAGTGACGCCACTGTACAAATCATGTACACATGTTCTGAATATAATTTGCTGCATATGTGTATTTGCGATTCACTTCTAGACAGCCCCTTCAAAATGACCCAGTCATTTTCCGATAGACGAATTATATGAATCGCATCCGTGAACTGATGACAGCGTCGATGATACTCGAATACATGTTACGTCATACGATAGCAAATACCTATATGGGTGATTCCATACAACCGTGGCCACTGCAATATTAGCTATTTGAACCTTTGAACCATCTGTATCTGGTTCATGCATTCTTTGATAATGATTCTTAGGATATTTTGATAAAAATATCAATGAGAGTATATTATACAAGATGGGCGTAAGGAACCGGGGGGGGGACTGGGGGCGCCAGCGCCCACTCAAATCGTGGGGGGGGGGGCGGAAATACATTCGCCCCTCACTCCCAGGCAGAAAACCCCTTTTTTATTTCACAAATTTCACATATTGTAGGCATAATTCAGCATTAATTTATGTTATCCTCCACAATTCACTTTCCACGGGGTACGATCGCTAAACCTCAGAATAATATTCGCATTACTCAACGCAATATTTTGATCGTTCAGGCCTACATGTTGTGTGCGAGTCCCAGCAGCAATATAGAGCTCGTAGTGTATGCCACAAAGCCCAGCACACCGAGTATTGTGTATGTAGCAGTGCATAGGCATGCACAGCACTGCACAAAAACAAAAAATAATGGTCAGTGGCGAAATGAGTCAGATGCCAAGAAGCTAGCAGTTTCACCGAGTTATATGGGAAATTCTTCCAACATAAGATATCGGTAGTAATTCCTAGCCATACCGACAGTGCATCTGGCCTTGTGGACGGGGTTTATTCCCTGTACTTTCTGGTTTAGTAGACTGGATACTAGTTGCTTCCATTTGTCTGTAAGCCTACGGTAAATTTTGTTTAAAGAGAGCTGTCTGTGTAGAATGTAGCAATTTCAAAAGAATGTTATAGTAATTGTTCTCCTCTGCAAATGGCCCCATAGACAGCTTGACATCTTGAAAAATCATTCAAAATTCATTATGAATGAACTACTGATTTTTTGTGGGGGGTGAGGGGTGGTCATTTTACATTGTTAATATTATTTAATAAGTGTTCAGAAATATTGTCTTTCCATGGAACTGGACGACTCGCGAACTCCACAGGGATTCTACGCCTCTCCTTATTTTCAATTTTTTTACTGAGTTTTTTTGTTAGTATACATTTTTCTTTGTCGCAAGTCGCAGAAGATGTTAACATGGAAAATTGTCAGTTTTACATTAAAACTGGATCAGTACAGTTAGCAGTTATAAATATAATTTATGATTTACAGGAACCAAAAGTTTTCTTCGTAGAAATAATTAAACAAAATATGTCAAACATGTTTCTCAAATCGTTATGGATCGGAGATTGGATTAGACTCAGGTCAGTAGAGCTCCCGACTGCCAATTGCGAGAACATGAGTTTGAATCCACAAACTGACCAACCGATCAGCTTTTCGTCGTGCCCTTGGGCAGGTGCTTCACCTTCATTGCTCCTATATTGACCACCGGTGTTTTAATTTTGGGCACCTGCGAGGAAGTTGAGTTCAATCGCATCCTGTATTAGTGCTGCCCGTACTCTTCCTGTGATTAATCACATCTCTATCCCATTTCACAACATGAAACTTAATCAAGCTTTATAGTCAAGCGATTGTAGGTAATCACCAGCAACACATACAGTATAGGGGGAGGCCTAGCGATTTATAAGGGGTGACTGTTGACAACCCGCTATCAAAGCACTATTTCAACATGGAACAACGGTTAGACAGATTTAGCATATTAGCGAAGTGTATTAGAACCAAGCCTCACAGGCCTTGGTTTTTTCACATTTTGGTAACAAAAAAAAAGGGGTCACCAAGTCGTAATCGTGAAAATGTGATTTTCCCACCAAATGGAATGGGTGTAATAACCACTAATATTGTACCAAATTGCATCTAGACATACCTGAAAAATGAAGAATTTAGGACCTTAGACCCCGCCCCCATTGTCCGTCTACAAACTCAACCCCCACCACCCCCACTCAGAATTCGTTCCTACGCCAGATATTATATGGTTGAACAATATGCCTCAATTGTCGAAAATTTATTTTTGGAACAAAACTGGTTTGGTTTTCTCATTGGGGGAATTGAGTGTGACATAAAATGCAAACATTATTTCTCTTCAGGGAACTTGTTTCAAAAGTTTGCACAGTTTCGTTTTACCTCAACACATAGACCAATTTTGAGTATCCTACTGAGAAGTATATTCTCAATAGTGGACCAGGCTTGTGGATTTTTCGGATGATGAGCATTGATATCGAGGACTACGTGCAGGCCTCTGCGAACGCTTTTATACTGGGGGTGCTGAGCTTTCCTGACACAAAGGACCACCTCACCCTTCCCCCTACACAAAAACCTAAATTTTCTCATTTCATTTTCAGATTTTCTTGTGAGAACTTTTTAATATTTTTTTAGTTATTTCATAGCGAGTCGCGTGATTCCGATTAGACGTACAGAAACCTGAGGTACCCGCGGGAACGGTACCCTAATCTGTTAATGAGCAGCACGGAGGCAAGGGCGACCCATGGACAAAAGCAAAATAACAGTGAACAGCGGGAGCGTAATAGCCAGGTTTCAGGTGTGAGGGGAGAAAAAAGTTAACTCAGGGTCCCCATTATGGACCGCCTGAAGTGAGGGTATAGGGAAGGAGTGTCCTGTTTTCATATTATCACTTGATAATAATTACTTTCACGTCGTTCAGTGGAATGATCGGGACGGCCATCTGTGTTGACTCTGGCGGGGCCATATGAGGGTAGCACCATCTAAGAGGAGCGCCACCAGGGGTTGGCGCGTAGGAACAAGGGGAAATTTGCAGGTGTTACAGACACAGATTGCAGGAAACGGCACTTCTGGGGTCATAAGGCAGTAAGCATGCAAAAACCCTCACAATGGTCAATGATTCCGCTTGTTCATTTCAAAAAAACATTCTTTACGGAATGGTCAATGCTTATCAGTACAATTCGGGCCACCGTCGGGGGTTGACCCCCTCCCCCAAAAAAGATTGAAGGAACCGCATTCCAGGACCGTATTGCAGTAAGCATGTCCCTAAAATAGCAATAAAATTTCGATTTATATTTATAGAAACGTTCTTGATATTGAGGGGGATACTGGCCAACGTCCCGGTGGAACCAAGCGGTCAGGAATAGGTTGTGTATGCGTGAAAAAAAAAAAAAACAAATTAATCATGAATGGCTGCGAGATGAACTTGACATGGCCGCTTGGACTTTTCGCTATAGTTCTGTTAACGATAGTTCAGGTAGATGTTCAAATCTCTGAACGTTCTCGGAAGAAGAAAAACTTATAGCAGTCTTTATTTGTGGTAGTGGTGAACGAGCTCTATTGTTTGTGTGTGCCGAGAGGGTCGAATAACAGGTGATGTGATGGCACTAATGGGAATCGAAAGGTGACCAGTTGATTGCTTTATAAAAAATAGTGAGCCTCGAACACGACGCCTGTTTGCAAGAGGCGCCACCCCAACTCCTTCAATCATATTGGCAACGACCCCGGGGGACCTAGATTTGAAGTCGTTCAGGCCGAATCTAGCAGCCTACGTTGACAGATTCAAGGTATTATTAGTTAGCCGTAGTAGCTATGTCACCCCCCTCGGGGAATATTCAAGTAGGGGTCGCACCAAGGTCTTATAGGCGAACTCCCTCTACGCCTTGTGGGCAATTGATGAGTTCCTCATAACAACAGGAGAGTGTGTTCGCCTGCAGTGATTTGGTTTACATATCATTCCAATAAGATTAGCTAGTCCGGGTAACACCCAAGTAGGATGGGCTCTAGTCCCCCTCTGCAGAAGGAAGTCCTTTAGCTTATAGCCAAAAATCTTGGAATTTCTAGCATGGGTAAGACCGTAACAAAACACTTTTTATTAGCTTTGAAGCTCATCTGCCATTTATTTTGCCAGCTTACTAGCGGTTAAGATCCTCTTGAGGGTTATGTGATCACTATTGTTATGAATTTCTCCTGTACAACACACATCATCGGCCAATAATCTAAGTTCTTGAAGGAACTGAATCGATTCCTCTGTACCCACACAGTCACACCGGCAAATAATCTTAAGTTCTTGAAGGAACTGTCGATGTGTAATTCCTTACAATTCGGGCACCGTCAGTGGACGCGTGAGGTACAAGGGAAATTTTTCGTTTCATAGAACCCTCGTGTTACAGGAAACGGCTTCTCGCACTGTATGGCAGTCGAGCACTAAAAAAAAAGTGAGTCTCTAAATATTGGCAATAATTTTAAGGAATTTGTATTTCAAGAACGTTTCTTGAAGAAACTATTGTTTATCCTCACAATTGAGCCAGCATCAGTGGTCTCGTATAGGTCCAAGGAATTTTGAGCTTATAACCGCCCAGATTTCCGGCGAACGTGCTTTGCCATGTTTTATGGCAGTAAGCACCATCCCCCAAATTGACATAAAATTTCTGAAATGTATATCTCAAGAACACTCTTGAAGGACTGATCTACGTTTACTCATGGAGTTACCTCCATGGTTTTTAGTCATTACAATTCCGCCACCACCATCAGTTGACGTGCTACCGTACAAGAAAATAGTCTGACAGACCCCCCCCCCCCCCACCCCCCCCCATCAATATGGCGGGATCGCAGTCCCGCGACTTATGACAGTATGCATTCACTGAATTGCAGTAAATTTCCGAAAACTGTCCGATGTTAATCCTTACATTTTCTTCATCATGTGTCCATTCCTACCATAGCCATTCCTTAGAGATATTCCATCGAGGACGCCTTCCATTGGGTTGGGGCTGCGTGCAGATTTGAACATTTGCTTGAAAATCACTGTCATTGAAAATGTTGTTCATTTTTGTGCATTTTGATGAAAGGAATGAGCCATCAGCAACAATTTGGTCCATTTTTTCAGATTAGTATCCCGCTAAAAATTTTTTCGTCCAAATTTCACCTGTCTCAGAATTGTTTCGCCCCGCGCTCCGCGCCTTTATAGTGCCCTACATCAATCACGTAAACCTCCATACTATGTGCACGATTCCCTGCCCTGCTGTTTTTCGTTACATATAGCTTTCATCCTCTATTAAAAACAGCCGTCAAGCTGACAAAGCCAATCTGAACACTAAGGACAGACTAGACTAAACTGTGTGCAGAGTTGAGAAAATCGCAGTTGGATTCCGGCATGTTGAGTGGGAAGGGGGGTGGGTGGAACATGAATCACATCATCCTAAACCACATTGTCCTCGTGGCCTCCCTATATGTTCACCAGATGAAGATAACACGTATGGACAAAAATCATATTTGCCAGAATCTGACAACGTTTTTTACACGTGGGCCACTTTAATTCCTACATGTACGGAAAAGATAGGGATACAGCGCGCCGCAGCGCGATTTTTTTTGTTTTTTGTTGTTTGTTTCGGGCAATTTCGGCCTTCTCAAAAAAATTGAACAATCTAATAAATTGATGTTGGGCATCAAGTACACCGTGAATAACAACTTACGCAGCCCGCTTATCGAAACCGGATAACCAAATTTCGTGCATACTGATCCATGAACAGCCTCTAGCTAAAAACCCCGCATGGGTGCTGGACACAATGACCTTGAAATCGGTAGGGGTGCCCCGCAACCCCATCATAAAATCTGGGGGTGCTGCAGCACCCCCAGCAACCCCCCCTGCCCTTCGCAGGTGCCCGCTGCTACCGTGTAACATTTAGTTACACGTGTGATCCTTGAATAAAAAGTATCAGTATCAGAAGCACCCGGACGTTTGAATGAATGTGTATGGAGCAATGCTGAATAGCTCCCGCCAAAAATCGCTCATATTTTGGTTATGGATATTTACAGAAGACTTTCAATAACCTTTCCCATACCAATACTTTTAGCTATGCGCATGCGTGTTGCGGCTTTTTGGTATCGCCGCACGATTTCAGGAAAATGATCCTTCAATGGGGATTCAAAAAAGAATATCCAAATCCCCCTAACTTAGCCAAACTAGGTTGAATGTTCTTTACACAATTTCAGATCAGATCAAGAAGTCATGTTCAAACATGCCTGGCCTTTTCCCGTAATTTAGTAAAAGAGAGCATCTTCGATTGCGCAATCAACGTTGACATTGCACCACCCACTGGTCCCACCAATGATTCAGGTCCGACAGACGTTTGTTTAGGCAAATCATCGATTATTAAATGTCATCCTGCACATGGTTTGATGAATAAGGCTGATGCGAGGTGAACTAAATCAAACGCCTGTTTCTACAGATTAGGTCGCCGTCGATGTCGAATATTGAGCACACCATTCCAAGATTGAGGATATATATGCTTCTACAAATGGTAAAATGGTTTTCTGAATGCTTACACTATACAGTTTTCAAAGTGTTTAATAATCTGCAAATCTCCACAAATTCACACGAATCCATAATTTTGAACATAGTGCCTGCCTATAACTTCAGATCATATTCACAGTTACATCAAAAGCTATCCAACGTTTTCGTTTCTGGCGATAGCTCGAATTCGAGGGCATATTGCCTCTAATATAAAGGAGATTCACCGTGCGTATTTCTCTTATGTTAGGGGGAAGCGGAAAGTGAAAGACGGCATTGGTCCACTGTTATGGTCCGCTTCGTAATGTACCAGCGATAGTCGGAGATGGCGAGCGCTCAATAAATATTTTTCGTCGGTATTCACTCATGAAAACTTGGATAATTTCAGTGGGGACCTTGTGGTTTTGTGCCCATATATACCATTGGTAATAGTATGATTTGCCTGAGGTGAAAAGGAGAAACTGGCATAGCTCAAAAGTAGTAAAGCTCCTTGTCCGACGTAGTTTAGCCCCCTGTCTCATGGAATATTTTGCCATTAGCTATTATTTCAAATAAAACCTTGCAAGAAGGTGAAAATGTCCAAATATTTGTAGAGCAAAATGTTCTCCTATTTTCAGAAGACAATCGGTGTCTTCCTTGTGATTACCCCCAGCCAGGTAGTCTTGTTCTCTGCTAGGTGTTGGAATCCTTAATTTTTATATCATAATTTTGTCGATTTGTTTTCATGAGCCTAATTTCCGAGTCCCTCAGCAGGCTTCGCCAAATCGTTGTGTTTTGAATATTACTTAAAATTTCTGGAGATGTTTTACTATGGCAGTTGACAACGGCAATGAATGTTGATATAATTTTTCTAGATTTCCAAAAGGCTTTCGACACAGTTCTCATGATCATCTCTTGCTCAAATGGAAAAGTGTCCCATTGGCAAAATGTCACTAGCTGTGTCCTCCACGGGATCGGTTTCTTGAGCCCATACTCTTCCTGACGTATATTGACGACTTGAAAATTCGGTGCATTCCAGAGTTGAAACGTTTGCTGGAGATACCAAGTTGAGTCCGGGAGTTGCTCCGGCGAAGATGCTGCAATTTGGTCTACCACTCGGCAAATGTTTTTCAATGTCGAGAAGAGTTATGCATGTTGGTTTCCAAATCTGCAGACGTCTTTCTCAGTTTAAATTAGCAAAAATTTCACCAGGTTTTCAGAAAACGACTCAGAGTTTTCATTTTTAATTTATTCTTCCTTTGAAACCCTTTAAGCATGTGCTGACACTGCGAGGAAGTACTTATTTGCTTGATTAGACGTCATTCAGTTTCCGTGTAAAAAATATTGTTGTCAGGCGGTTTTAACAGTTGGTAAGACCTCGCCTGGAGTATTCTGTTCAAGTAAGGAATTCTCATTTCTCGAAAGGAAAGCAGGTAATTGAGACTTTCGGGGAGGGCTACCAATTATTGTCACTGTCTTGGAATATTAATCTTAGAGAAAAAATTAGGCTCTCAGTCAATTCGATGGCGCGGAGCAATTCGAGGTGATTTGACTTAGGTTTTCAAAATTGTTCCATGGATTCGCAAAAGTACGAATCAATAGTGTTATTACCTCAACTTGCGGCAAACCTGTAGATTGAACATTCGTAAATGTTCCTTCTCGCGGAGAGTTGTAAATGAGGTGAATAGCCTTCCTGAAGAGTTGTTCTGTCTAAGAGGGTAAATTCGCTCAGAACAGTCTTGATTTAATTTTTGGGCGAATTCTTTATGCATCTGTGTTATTCTTTTCTTGTTAAGAACTGTGTGGCTTGGAACCTTCATAAACTATTCACTAACTAGACTTATTAAACTGAACCATCTGCCACTTCAGGTAACTGTCGTAGAAATGAAGAAACGTAATGGTTGTGCCGACTCACGTCCTCGTCTGGACTGGTAATTATTACTCTACACATCATATTTACCCCACCTGCGTGATTGTTGACCAACAAATTCTCCCTCGTATTCTAGCTACGAGATAATTGTCACTCGAATACTCATTCAAAAATTCAATTCATACCTATACACGACTAGAATTCTAACCAGATATATTAGTTTCCATCACACCTCTTGTGTCCAGTTTGGCGATTTTTATTTCTGGTACTGGTACAACACAAACCCGATAGATATACACCGACAACAACGAGCAATCCAACTACCTTTACAGGTACTACCATGGCATTGGAATTTTAGTCTTAATTTGTCGATCAAATTATAATGAAAACCCGGTTATATCATTTTGAAGTAAATTGTGATTCTCCGAGGATATTTGAAGTAATGTTTACGTATATGGTAGGTGTATTTTTTTTAAACTTATGTCATTCACAAATTTAAAAAAAATGGGGAAATTTTAGACAGCATTCACAGTATTGGGCATCCTGCATCACTGCGAGGTAATTGCCAAAAATAACCATACGGTGATTCCCGTCCGGTGACTTACAACGACTAGTTTTCATAACATACTACTAACTGTTTTTTTTTTTCCTACTAATTATTATTTATTATTTTGCCTAACAAGAAACATTGTTTTCAGATGTTGCTGTTTTCTGACCACAGAAAGTCCACCACCAACAACGAACCACCCACCACCATTAAGTAACTAAGTTTTCATTGAAATCCCAATGGAACACAGTTCTTTATTTTTCTAGTAAGATTGTTATTCTTGGATTCAAGTAAATGCATGTATATGATAGTTGTTTCTTAACTTTACGTCCATGTCACAATTGGGAGAAATGTGAATTTCAGGCATCTTCGGCGTTATTACTAAAACAATACGATCTACATACAAAATCCCCAAACCGACAACACCCACCTACATTCTACACTGTCAGTAACCCACGGGAATGAGAAACGTTGACGTTTCTTCTCTGTTAGGTCCTTAATCTGGACTAGTATTATGGCAAATTTATATTTGACCCGCTGACTGACGTTTGACAAATTTACTTTTATATTTCAGATACGAAATAACCTTCAATCGAGAAACAGACAACAGCTAGTCGCAAACATTTGATTTTCCACAATAACAACCCGACCCGGATAGTCTACCAACAAAACGAGGTGACCCAACCTCAATTACAGGCATCGGTAGTTTAGTGTATTGGTCCATTAAAATTAAATGGAAACACAGTGTCTACTTTTGAGATAAGAATTGGTATTCTCCCATAAATTATTTGATGCATTTTGCTGTTATGGTGGTGTGCTTCTTAACCACTGTCATTCACAATTAACAAAAATTCCGGCAAAGTGACAGGTATTACTAAAGAAAAATCAACTAATGAAATAAACCATTTTTTAGAACTCGAACAAAAAGTACAAATAATATTTCAGCCTCATCATAAAGATGAAACTTATTTTTCTATATGCAATCCCGGAGGCCGCCGTTAGATATCGTGGACAATACGCTAGATTCACTGTTTGCTGGTCGCTATAGCAACGATTACCATGGTAGAAATTATGGTGGGGGAGACAGCTTTTGTCCAACCATGATGTGAAATGGAAACATGCCGACACTGTGTGAGCGTGCTTTGAGAATGTGTGCGTTCGCGGTGTTTGTCTTTTTATTTCATTTTTATGGTGTGTTTCACAGATATCTCGAGTGTTGGAATAACTGTACAACGTTCAATCCAACACGGAACAAGTTTAGATACAAGGATTAGATTGATCACATGATCGATTGGTAAATTTAGGGCGAAAATTTGTCAAAACTAATCTTTTTGCGGATTTGAACTATTCAACAAATACTTGATGGTTCATACCTGATTGATTTCTAATTAGCGCAAGAGTTCACAAAGTGCACCCTATTTGTCGATTGAAATTGCGCATGTAAACCACTTCTCCTTTTCGAAAACTTTAGATGTTTGGGCATGGAATTGCAGTCGGTATATGAGTATTGAATCATTTTGTTTAACCCACAAAGCGACACTGACTCATTCGAGTCGATGTTAGTATTTTCGAACATACTTGAAACACGAGAGAATTCTTTTCAAACACTCATGCATCTTTTTTTTTGTCTTTACAGACAATCCATGATGTGAATACCTAAGAAACAACATATGAACGTGCTAGTAATTAAACCCTATTACACCAATACAATATCAGTAACAGCCCGTGGCGGCCGGAAGCCTACAATTTAGGGGGGGGGGGACGCCGAACCAAACTTTTTTCATGAATTGAGTGTGTTACTATCCTGCGCCACAATTGTTTGTACGAAAATTTTGGGTTTTACCAACCTCCCATATGCCGGAAACGCACTTCTGAGCGTTGTGAGCTACATGTCAACCCATTTCATAAAACTGGGGTCCATGTCCTGCAAAATCGTATTATTTAGTAAATTTATGTACGAACTGATAATGCATATCATATGGGTTTGGAGACAGCAAATTCCGCTGAGGGAGAGCCCAGGGAAAGCGATGTCACACCTTCGAACCCCCGCCCCCCTCCATCTAGAAAATCCTTTCTCTCATTACGGTGAATTTTCCGTGCCATGATCGAGACTGATTAATTATAAGCTCACACCAGTCTCCCCTTCTTCCCGCCCCATTGGCCCCCCACTGTGGTCCATGTTAGCGTATCGAACTTGGCAGTCTGGTTTAGGGTTCAAGGTCGACCTCCCCGTAGGTGGGACGAACCAAGCACTGGACAGATTACCTGTTTTACACTTTGGTTTCCTCGCATTTAACAATAGTTGACACCAACTAAGTGAAAAATTGTTACGTACGTTAAAAGACACCAAAAGTGGGGACAAAATGGTGTCTTTGAACCGTACGTAACAACTGTGTTGTCCAATAATTTACCTACCTTGCATAATTATTTAATAGGCCTATCAAATTACACAATGTTTTTTCTTTCCGAGGGTTTAACCCACTTGTTTACTAGGTGACTGACACCTGGAATTATTGTTTCGAATGTTCGATCGGACAATATGTTTTGATACAGTGATACCACTCTAGTTTTTTCACATTTCACTACGCGGAGGTAAATATTTTCCCATTCGATTACAGTTTTCGCTATCATCTGTGAATTCCAGACCAGGCGGCCACGGTTAGTACGCAAATTTTTTGAACTTAGAAAGGATACTAGTTTCCAATTTACGCTGTTTATAATCTATTGTCGATATTCCATCATGTTCCGCAAATTAATAATGATAGTTTAATTGGTCGCTGTTGTGTCAATTTTTCAATTTGATTTGTGTTAAAATTTTGGGTGACGCGTTCCCCCCGCGTCACCCATAATTCATCTCATCTTGATATATTGTTTTTCCATTATCGTACTATAACCCTACTGTTTTGAGGGTCGGCGAGAATCATCTGAGTCGCAGACGTCCAAATCTGGAAACCTAAAACCACTATTATCAATACGTTTCGTCCGATTGGATGAAATTTCGTGTATAACTTCAATGGGGCTACGGGATCTCTGTAGTATTGTTAGTGTAGATCGGACGGTCTCTCTGGTCAGAATAAAATTTTTGTGGGAAAAAAATATTTTCGGCTAGATTTAGCTTGTTCATAATATATTTTTTGTAACCTACAATAAAGCCAACTGACGTCCTTCTTTGCTAGTATACCTTCTTCAAGGGGTACAGTAACATGAGAGAATACTTCCAAGCACGAATGCTCATTTTTCCTGTTTTGCAGCTAATCCTTGTGAACCCATGAAAAAAGCAGATGACGTGCTGATGATGTATCCCAATCACACCAAATACAATATCAGTGACAGCTGTTCGTATTCCTGTCCGGGCAATTATACCCTAGTCGGACGACTCACTGCAGGTGTTACTGCAAGTCAATGTACCTGACTGCAGCACCAAAGTGTGAACGTGAGTGATTTGATACTCTTAATGAGATCCGCACTAAGACTACTCAGCTGTGTTCGGTAGAGCCTTAGTGCAGATGTACACGGAATTATATGCTATGGGAATCATATCATTCAGCGAAGATCCACCACAATCAACTATAAATCATATCCTTTTCCATGGTTCAGTCTGTTCGAAGTCGAATGGAACTAACACGGTTGTCGTCGTCGCACCATATGCTGTGGCGCGAGGACCTTCTCTCCAACATCTTCGCGCGCAACATGTGAAGACGTAGTAGGCATAACTGCAAAAACGACCGCTCAGAATCAAATCCTCGACTGTGAACGAATGTCTTACAGCAAGTCAAGGTTTCTGGCAGGCCCCTGCGAAGGGGGGGGGGGGGGGGGGCTGGGGGTGCGCGCACCCCCAGATTTTTCTGATGGGGTGCGGAGCACCCCTACCGATTTCAGCTCATTGTGTCCAGCACCCTTGCCGATTTTGGAGCCCAAAGGCTGTCATGGATTATTATTTGCACGAAATTTGGTATCCCGGTTTTCGATCATCTGGCTGCGTAAGTGTTCTTTTCCGTGTGCTTTGTCTAACTCATATTTCTTTATTAGATTGTTTAATTTTTTGTTGATAAGGACGAATGCCCCCAAAAATCGCGCTGGGCGCGCGCGTATCCTATCTTTTCCGTTAATGTATAATACAGTGGGAGTGGGCCCACGTGTACATAAAGTTGTCAGATTCTGGCAATATATTTTTGTCCATACGTGATCATCTTCAGTGTGTGAACATATAGAGTTCCAAGAGGAGATTTGGTTATAGGACTTGATTCATGTTTCGCCACCCCCCTCCCTCCCCACTACGACAATGCCGGAATCCAACTGCGATTTTTCTTAACACTGCACACATTTTAGTCTACTTCTGAGCCTTATTGTTTCAGATTGGCTTTGCCAGCTTGACGTGGCTGTTTTAATAGAGGATTAAGCTTATGTAACGAAAAACAGCAGAGCAGGGGATCGTGCACCATTAGTATGGAGGTTTACGTGATTGAGTATGGAACTATACAGGCGCGGAGCGGGTCGAAACAATTCTGAGACAGGTGAAATTTGGACGAAAATTTTGAGCGTATACTAATCTGAAAAATTGACCAAATTGTCGTGACTGGCTCCATTCCTTTCAATCAAATGCCCTAACAATGCACACTTTTCCATGACAGTGATTATCAAGCAAATTTTCAATCTGCAGCAGAGTTGGCAGCCTCCTACCCAATTGGAAGGTCCTCGATGGAATATCTCTAGACTGGCTATGGCAGGAATGGACACCATGATGAAGAAAGGTAATGATTAACATCGATCATTTTCGGAATTTACTGCAAGATTTCATGTTGCATACTGCCATAAGTCGCGGAAGTGCCGCTAAGTGCCGCTCCCTGCAATCGATGGGGGGGGGGGGGGTCTGTCAGACTATTTTCTTGTACGGTACGCGTCAACTTATGGTGGCGCGAATTGTAATGATACACTAGATCGTTTCCTTCAGAGTGGTTTCTTGCGATATACATTTCAGAAATTTCTGCCATTTTGGGAGTTGCTTACTGCCATAAACATGGTAATCAGGCTCAACAGGGGGTGGGGGTGGTGACATGTCCCCCCACTTTCAAAAGTGGGGGGATATACTTCGTTTCAACCCCCACCCCCACTTTTCCGGACCGTACTAAAATAATAGGCACATGCCGATTTTGTACACTCCACATTGATCAATTTTTGTCTAACAACCACAAGCAATAATCGCTTGGAATTGTCTCAAGAGTCCCCTAAATTCCATTTGCGTACCCCATGTGAAGATCTTGACCCGACTGGGGCCGAATTGGAAGGATTCCCCATGTTTCATACCGAGTTCTCGAATTGTCATTGAAATAGCTAAAAGTGCTAATTTTTGCGTGGCATTTTTCTTCCCGGCGTTGTAGGCCTAAATATGCGAGGTCATGCTTCGAATCATTTTGTTCACTCGATAAATTTCAAATCCTGGGGGCGACTGCCCCCCCTCCCCCCCAAAAAATCGGTCTGAAAAATTTTCGTGGAAAATTTGGAAATGGAAAGCACAGTGAAAAGATTCCTGAATTTTTTGAATTTTTTTTTCGAGTAAAATTCCGGGAAACATGCAATTTTTTTCGCGCCCTTCGCGCTCGCTGGAAGTTTCTGATGACTGACTTGTAAAATTTCGGGTACAAATTTTCCTCCGCCCAAATTGAAGTGGTCCCGTACGCCTCTTGGCTTCTCCCTTCGATCCCATCCAGAGACCGTCCGGTAACCCCCGACCCAACGCAACCAAGTCATAGTAGAAAAAGGTAATACAACATACCATGTGTAATATTCTTAACTCATCTTAGTAAGCACATGAACAACTTTTGTCTGTCTTTTTCCATCAAATCACACATGTAGATTGGTGTTATTGAGCCTGGCAGATGCCGTTTCCGTCGATCTGGAGTTATGAATCTGAAATTTTTCTATATGTGCGGGCTCGCGCCTACTCATGGTGGCGCTCCGCTTAGATGGGAATTTGCATTCGATGGGTCCCCCCACTTTTCAAACGCTCTGACGCCCCTGCAGTGAACTCCCGTTTTCCTCCGGCAATCTGGGGGCTTCATAAAGCGCAAAATTTTCTTTGTGCCTATACGAGACCACTGATGCTGGCTCAATTGTAAGGATCAACAATTATTTCCTTCAAAAACGTTTCTTGAAATAGATCTGAAAATATATATCGCCAATTTTTAGAGACTGTTGCTCACTGCCATACAAGTGCGGGAAGGCCGTTTCTGCAATGCTGGGGGGTGCTATAAAACGAAAATTTCCCTTCCCTACGCGTCCCAAGATGTGGCGGCTGGCCCGTAATTGTAAGACACATCCTCTTTCCTTCAAGAACTTAGATTATTTGCCGATGACTGTGTGTTTACAGAGAATTCTAACCATACGTGATCACATAACCCTCCAAGAGGATCTTAACACGCTAGAAATCTGGGCAAAATAAATGGCAGATGGGCTTCAATGCTAAAAATGTTTTGTTAGGCGTCTTACCCATGCTAGAAATTCCGCAGATTTTTGGCTATAAGCTACATCAGGACTTCCTTCTGCAAGAGACTACGAGCCACTCCTACTTGGGTGTTCCCCTGACTAGTAATCTTTCTTGGACCATCCTGTCAAACAAATCGCCTGCCCACGGCGAATCATCACTTTTGCTTTGGATTGAGGAATCTCCATCATTGCCCACAAGGCGTCGAGTCCGCCCATAGACCTTAGTGCGACCCTACTTTAATATTCCCCGGTGTGTGAGACATAGCTCATACTGCTAACTAATTAATACCCTCGAATCTGTTCAACGAGGCTGCTAGAGTCTGCTTGAACGACTTCACATCTAGGTCCCCCGGGCCGTTTGCCAAGATGATGAAGGAGTTGGACGGCAGCCTTTTGCACCAGAGCGGTCGTGTTCGAAGGCTCACTATTTTTTATAACGCAATAAATGGTCACCTTTCGATTCCCATAAGTACCATGACGTCACCTGTTAATCGACCCCTCTTCGGCAGCAACCAACACTAGCTCGTTAACACTAGCATTCAAATAAAGACCTATAATTTTTCCTTCTTCCCCCGAGAACGTTCAGAGATTGGAACAATTACCTGAAACTATCGTGAACATCAACGATAGCGAAAAGATCCAAGCGGCAGTCAGCGTCACATTCGGCATTCAATAATGATTAATTCTGTTTTTTACACATGCACAACAACCTATTTCCTGACCGCTTGGTTCCACCGCGGCCAGTACCCCCTCAAGAATCAAAACGTTTCTAGAAATATGAATTTCTGAAATTTCATTGCCAGTTTTGGGGACATTGCTTACTGCCCTATGACGGTCCGGTTTGCCGCGGTTTCCTTCAATCTGGGGGGGAGGGGGGGGGGGGCCGAAACAAAACAAAAAATCTTGTACCCTACGCGTCAACAACCTACGTGGCCCGAATTGTAACGGAATCAGCATCGATCATGTCCTTCAAGAATGTTTTTTAAATAAACAACGGGAATTCATTACGATTTTAGTGTTGTTGCATCTTACTACCTTATGACCCCAGAAGTGCGTTTTCCTGCAATCTGGGGTCTGTAAAACTGGCAAATTCCCTCGTTTTCGCTACGCGCCGCTCCGCTTAGATGGTTCTAACCTACTCAGATGTCCCCGCAATATTCAAAACAGATCCCCCCCCCATCCTTACCCAACTGAACTACAATGAAAGTTATTATTATCTAGTGGATGATATGAAAAGCAGGACACTCCCTTCCCTTATACCCTCACTGAGGGCGGTCCATAATGGGGACCCTGAGCTTAATTTTCCCCTTACCCCGGAAACCTGGCTATTACGTATACGCCCGCTGTTCCTGTTATTTTGCTTTTGCTTATGGGTCGCCCTTGCCTCGTGCTGCTCATTAACAAGTTAGGGTACCGTTACCGCGGTACATCAGGGTGTACTGTACGTCCAATCGGAATCACGCGATTCGCTTGAAATAACTTCAAAAAAATATTAAAAATTGCGAAAAAAAAATCTGAAAAATGAAAATGACGAAAATATAGGTTTTCCTGTAGGGGTGGGGATGAGTGTATTTGTGTCAGGAAAGCTCAGCACCCCCAGTATAAAAATTGTTCGCAGGGGCCTGGTTTTCTGGTATAGATCGGAACGTGTGCTGACGGTAATAGCCATAACTGCAAAAACGCTAGGCCAGAAACGGTAATCGACTCTGAGAAAATGCCTCACAACAGTCGAGGTTCACCTAGATGTATGAAGCTCATACTTAATATGTGTGTTTCTCATTATAAGTACTATAACCTTACAGTTTTGGGGGTCAGGTCAATAATCTCTGAGGTCGCCAGACGTCAAAGCCCCGGAAATCTAAACACGATTAATCCATAATAGTTGGTCCGATTGGGTTGGAAATTTCGTGTTTATTTTCTTATGGGGAGTACAGGATCTCTGTAGTATTGTTAGTGTATATCGTCGGTCATCTCTGGTCAGAAATATAAATTCTGTGAAAAATAAATATTTCGGCTGAATTCAGCTTGTTCACATAATATTTCTTTTTGTAACCTAACATAAAGCCAACTGAACTCCTTTAAGTCCTTTGCTAGTATACTTCAAGGGTACAGAAAACACGAGAGAATACTTCCAAGCACGAATGCATCATTTGATTCATTTCCTTTCCTGTTCTGGTTTTTTTGCAGCTAATCCTTGTGAACAACGAAAACAACAATGACTGCGGATGATGTATCCCAATCACACCAAATACATAGCAGTGACAGCGTTTCGTATTCCTGTCCGGGAAATTATTCACTAGTCGGAGACTCAACTGCAGGATGTTACGCAGGACAATGGAACATGACTGCAGCACCAAAGTGTAAACGTGAGTGATTTGATACTCTGAATGAGATCAAAGCATCACTACGACCTACTCCTCTTTGTTCGGTAGAATCTTTAAGTGCAGAGGTAAACGGAATTATTATGCTGTGGGAATTCATATCATTCAGCGAAGATCCACCACGATCAAAATATGAAGCATATCAATTTCCTTGGTTCAGTCTGTTCGAAGTCGAATGGAACTAACTCGGTTGTCGTCGTCGCAACATATGCTGTGCCTCCGATACTTCTCTCCAACTCCGTCGTGCGCACATGTGAAGACGGTAGTAGGCATAACTGCAAACGACCAGCTCAGAATCAATCATCGACTGTGAAAAAATGCATTACAGCAGTCAAGGTTTCTGGTATAGATCGGAACGTGTGCTGATGGTAATAGCCATAACTGCAAAAACGCTAGGCCAGCAGAAGAAACGGTAATCGACTCTGAGAAAATACCTCACAACAGTCAAGGTCATCTAGATGTATGAAGCTCATACTTAATATGTGTGTTTTCCACGATAAGTACTATAACCCTACTGTTTTGGGGGTCAGGTCAAGAATCTTCTGAGGTCGCCAGACGTCAAAGCCCGGAAACCTAAACACGATAATCCAGAATCGTTGGCCCGATTGGGTTCAAATTTCGTGTTTATTATTCTTATGGGGAGTACAGGATCTCTTTAGTATTGTTAGTGTATATCGTCGGTCATCTCTGGTCAGAAATAGAAATTCTGTGAAAAAATAATATTTCGGCTGAATTCAGCTTGTATCATAATATTTTTTTGTACCTACAATAAGCCAACTGAACTCCTTTAAGTCCTTTGCTAGTATACTTCAAGGGGTACAGAAAACACGAGAGAATACTTCCAAGCACGAATGCATCATTTGATTCATTTCCTGGTTTTGCAGCTAATCCTTGTGAACAACTGAAAACAACAGATGACGTGCTGATGATGTATCCCAATCACACCAAATACAATAGCAGTGACAGCGTTTCGTATTCCTGTCCGGGAAATTATTCACTAGTCGGAGACTCAACTGCAGGATGTTACGCAGGACAATGGAACATGACTGCAGCACCAAAGTGTAAACGTGAGTGATTTGATACTCTGAATGAGATCAGCACTAAGACCTACTCAGCTGTGTTCGGTAGAATCTTTAAGTGCAGAGGTAAACGGAATTATTATGCTGTGGAATTCATATCATTCAGCGAAGATCCACCACGATCAAAATATGAAGCATATCAATTTCCTTGGTTCAGTCTGTTCGAAGTCGAATGGAACTAACTCCGGTTTGTCGTCGTCGCAACATATGCTGTGCCCCCGAGGACTTTCCCCAATCATAATAGATTTTATGTAACCTACAATAAGCCAACTGAACTCCTTTAAGTCCTTTGCTAGTATACTTCAAGGGGTACAGAAAACACGAGAGAATACTTCCAAGCACGAATGCATCATTTGATTCATTTCCTGGTTTTGCAGCTAATCCTTGTGAACAACTGAAAACAACAGATGACGTGCTGATGATGTATCCCAACACAACCAAATACAATAGCAGTGACAGCGTTTCGTATTCTTGCCCAGGCGATTATACACTAAGCGGAGACTCAACTGCAGGATGTTACGCATGGTGGGGGAAGGACAATGGAACATGACTGCAGCACCAACGTGTAAAAGTGAGTGATTTGATACTCTTAATGAGAATAGCACTAAGACCCACTCAGCTAGTGCGGTTTTAGAATCTCTAAGAACTAAACTTTGGTTGTCGTCGTCGGTACGCAACAGATGCTGTGACCGCGGGAATTTTCTTTCCACATCATCGCGCGCAGCATGTGGATGACGTGACGGTGTTAGCAAACTGCAAAAACTCGGATGTCGTCGTTGCAACATGGGCTGTGAATGCCGGGAAATTTTTCTCTCAATATATTCGCGCGCGGAAAAGGGGTGCTGACGGTAAGTAAGCATGACTGCCAAAAAAAAAACGCCAGCCCAGGAACAATTATGGCTATGAAGAAATGCCTTCACACAAGAACAAGTTTATTGATTACCTCGACCCCGCGGATGGATGAAGCTCGTACGTAACATGTGTGTTTCCCACGAACCCTGTATTTCGGGGTCTGTCAGAGGCCATCTGAGGTCAGCAGATGTCGACGTCTGAAAACCTGAACACGGAATAAACTGGGTATAACTTTCTCACGGGGAGTACCGGAACTAGATTTTGTTTTGGTTTTTTTTTGTGTAGTTGTAGTGAAACGTGTGCTCTCTGTAATAGTCACAACTGCAATAACTCCAGGCTTGAAGCTGTTATAGAAAATGTCTCTCAACAGTCAAGTGTAATCGATAACTCGCCCCCATCTAAATGGATGAAGCTCATACCTAATATGTGTGTTTTCCACGATAAGTACTATAACCCAACTGTTTTGGGATCAAGGTCAAGGATCATCTGAGGTCGTCAGAGGTCAAAGTCTGGGAACCTAAACACGATTAATTTGGAACTTGCTCATGGGGGACCGGGACTCATGTGTCAAAGTTTTGTTGTAAATCGGGGGGCATTCTTATTTTTAAAAAAATTGTGGAAAATCCACGTTTCAGCTATATTCAATTTGTGTCAGAAAACTTCAAAGTTTTGAGCAACGGAGCTGCCCTCGGTATATGCGCATTAGAACATCCCGTTCAACCCGCAATGAAGCCAACTGAACTTCGTTAGATCAACTGCTAGTATATTTCAAAAGGTACGGTTAATCTTGAGAGAATAACGAACATTCCAAACATACATGCATCATTTCAACCGATTACGTGTTGGTAATTACCCCTAATCACACTAAATACAATAGCATTGACAGCGTTTCGTATTCCTGTCCCATCTAGTTGAAAGAAGCTCATACTAACTGCGTGTATTTCCCATGATGAAACATGAATCCTATTGTTTTTGCGTCAGGTCATGGTCATTTGAGGTCAACAGACGTACAAGACTGAAAAACTAAACAGGATAAGTCCTGAACGGTTGATCAATCAAGTTCAAATTTTTGTGTATAGCTTTCTTATGGGAGTACTGGAATTCTGCATTTTGTCTGGTGTAGATCGGGGATCATTTCCGGTCAGGAATGAAAATTTTGTGGAATCCATATTTTGGGTAAATTCAACTTGTTAATCATCAAAATTGGAACACTTTAGTGGTATGGGCGATGGTTTCATTCTTGTTCACAACCCTGAGATATACATGTACACACACAATAAACGCTTTTGATTGCTTGGTACTTTCTTTATCACATTGACGCTTCGCTTATGAACATGACTACTGCCCCGTTGTATTATCCTAACAATGAGTTCGACTGAATGCTACAATCAGTTAATCACAAATACGAGGCAGGCGGATCTGCCCCCAAATTGAACAAAAATATTTATGATTGCGCATTATGTGAAGGCCTGCGTGGTTCATGATCAGCAGTAATTCGGTATATTCTTTAGGTGACCAACGCTGTTTGTCGGATCGCTAATCTACTCAGGGGTACACCTCACATTTCCAACAACGCCGGACGGTGTAAGAGTAAACTCTTCGGAAACATGTGAACAAGATACCACCAAGCGTAAGATGTTCTAGATTTCGAGTTTCATATTGACATTATCTGAAAGTCTAAAGTGCCAAGTGAAGCTGTGATAACAAAATACATTCAATTACCAGACCTGTCATCGACAGATCACGGGGCTATTGATGGTCTAGTCTCGAGTAGGGCATTTGTTATTGAGATACTATTTTCACTGACTTATTACAACATAGGGTGAGAGTATTTCACAAAATTGCAGATTTTGTTGGGTTGGGCTTGACATGCATTCCTTGTACGCATAACGAAAGTTGATATTATTGGGAGTTTTTAGCCTGTGGAAACTATTTGGCCCTTTGATGAACTGATCTAGAAGAAGCTACATTAATTCCCGCCTCTGGGAGTTTCTAGTCTGGCTCACTTTGTAAGTCAACATTTTTACTGAATTTCACTTTCAGCCGGAAAACATTGGCTACTCGTTCATGCGTTCATCGAGTGGGACACTCCTATATTCCTGACTTGTTATTCCTCCGAGGACGCTGTTGAAGAATTAGAGAAAATAGCTAATGTGAGTAGAAGCTTTATGTATGTGTGTGTATGTTATGTGCCCATAGTGACTGCCCTATGGCGTGCCTGGTGGGACAGCCTCGCCGTCTAATCGAATATCAAAACTGAGCAGTAGTTACGCGGTCCTCGCTTGAGGCGGGTTCGGTCTCACGCTCCGCTTCTCGCTGGGTGGCCGGCAACGGCTGGGCGCACGTCCTGCAAACGCGTCGCCGGCCCGCTCGGGGCTGCCTATCCCCTCAGCGCTAACAAGTACCTGGCTGGTACCCCGTAGGACCGCAATGGTGAGTATGCCTATCTGTCTGTCTGTCTGTCTGTCTGTTTGTATGTATGTATGTATGTATGTACGCACGACGGCTACCTTAACCGCGTAGATGGAATGCCCCGCCCCAACCTCCTTTTCGGTCGGCACGTGAACATGAAACTGAGTAGTAGGCTTCCGAGGACGTCTTCTTCAAAAGAAATATGCCGTCACGCCCGCTGCCCACCGGGTGCCAACCCCCGCGGCGCACGTGCTGCAGGCGCGCCGCAGGCGCGCCAGGGGCCGCCGGTTCCCCTCAGCGAAAACAAGTACTTTGCTGGTACCCCATAGCGCATCGATTGTGAGTATGACTGTACTGACTGCTGTGAGCTGGCTGCTTTGGCAATGCCTGTACGCACGACGGCTAGCGCACAGCGTCGGTGAAATGCCCGCGCCCACCTCCTCTCAGTCGCATTTTGAACATCGAAAAACGTAGCAGTAGGCTTCCGCGAACATCTCTCATGAGGAGATATTCCGTCACGCCCGCTGCCCACCGGGTGCCAACCCCCGCGGCGCACGTGCTGCAGGCGCGCCGCAGGCGCGCCAGGGGCCGCCGGTTCCCCTTAGCGAAAACAAGTACTTTCCTAGTACCCCTGAGCGCATCGACATTGAGTATGCCTGTACTGGTGTAAGGTGGCTGCTTTGGGAGTGCTTTGGGAGTATTCCCAGCCGACCCCTGGTCGGCTGGACACCTGGACACCTGGCTGGCAGCCCTGGCACTCGCTGTGTCCGCCTGCCGTCGGCTTCCCACTGAAGCTACCGACTCCTGGATCGTTAGCTGCCTGGCTGGTGTTGTTTGACAGGTAGGACCCTGCGACACGTGGACCTGGTCCTGCGGCTCCGGGCCGGCCTGCCCTAACCGCTGTCTGGTGTTGTCCACCGGTAGAGGCTTGTAGTAGGACCCTGCGGCACGGCGGTCTGGCCCGCCTACCGGGAAGAACGGTCGTGTTCTCCGACCCGACGTTTTCGATTCGGGATTTGTTGGCCGGCGTCTTAAGTTTGGTAGCCTTGTTACGGCCTATCGCAGTTCCTCCCTCGGTTAGAGCCACTCCTCGACAGCCTCTGCAGCCGACCTGCAAAGGCGGCAACTCGCACCCAACTATTATGGCATGCCCGAGGATTCCGGACTAGCCCAAGTACCTAACGACTACGCTAGCCGTAAGGCAAACCTGAATCTATATATGAAAAAAGCAGCACATACGAATTCATAGTACCCATGAACTGGAGTCTGTTAACCTGCCGGGTAAATGATACATTCCCGAACTAAAACTCTACTGAAGTGGGAAGCTATCAAGGCCAACCACGGATTCTGACTCCAGAAAAGTACCCGAAAAACCGGGAAAAATTGCAACTTTCCCGGCAAAATTCCAGGGGAACCTATCTAAATGACCAGACTAAAAACAACCCTCTATTTCCAATAGTGAACCAACACAAGTCCCCACAGCGATGTGCCCCGCTCAAATTTGTTTGTAAAAGGAGTAGGTACGACACGTTTTCGAGTTAAATCGTTCAAAACTTCTGCCAAGAATGCAGTTGTAAAGCCTAATTCTGGCGATAGAGAGGACGATGGGGTGGCCAGTTGCGAGAGCAGAATCCCCAAATGGGACTAATAGCTAATGGAGGGGGCATTGTGTAACTATGAGAGGTTGAGAAGTGAAGTAGACTCAGCTTCTTGTTCAGAGAGCTCTCCTCGTATGTCAAAGACAACGCCAATTCTTTCTTTCGAATTCATTTCTTCGAATTTCATTATCTTCCAACAAAATGGGGTCACTCAACTTGGCATCTCCGCTGGTCTATTCCGGGGACTTTCGACTGTTATCAACTCAAATTCAATACTGCCAATTGTGTCAAATTTGGCGTCTTCAAGCACAGCCTACATCTACATACAACAGTCTACCTGAACGTACATTTTGTCGCAAGTAATGCGTTCTGTGTGTGTGCGTGCGTTCGTGAGAGAGACAGAGAGAGAGAGAGAGAGAGAGAGAGAGGGGGGGGGGGGAGAGTGTGTGTGCGAACTCTGAACAAACGCTCACTTTTTTTTTAGGATTCTCATATTCTATAGTATTCATATGATACACCGTCACTGATGAGAACGTGGATGAAGTAGCTAGCAACCTTGCGCTAGTTACGACTCAGACAGGGTTTAGGGTCATGAAAATTGGATGACGTAGCCGAATTCATTAGAAAACATTGTCGACACCGGGAGTACATCTCATGAGGTAGGTCACATTACAAAGTTGTTAATAAGGTATACATTGTCTAAAAAAGACTACACAATGCTGTAATACTAATAAGTCCTAATCCTTTCTTGGCCTGTTTCACATTTCATTGATAAATGCACTTGCACTTTGGCGGTGATGTACATCTTATCCTATACAGTAGGGCATTGTTTTTCACAACATCTGAATTTTCTCTGAAGGTTCTGAAATGTGATCAAATCAGTAATCTTCGGCCCATTTGTATATGAGAGGATGAGTGGCACAAATATAGGTCAATGAAGGCATGAAGTACCTCCGAATGTGTCAACTTTTTTGTGGGTTAATTTCCATTGTTGCGTCATGCCCCTGGTTAGCTGGCATGATCGTGAGAGTTACAGTTTTTGTATCAGCTTACGGTTGGAGTGCATGGACCTTATCTGTTTTTTGGTGTCGACCATAGTAGACTAAAGCCATTTTTTGGGAGTTCAGTAAAAAAGGGGATTAACCAGGACATTATTAACAGGATAAATTGACCCCACCTAGACGGATATAGGCGCAGCCTTGGTATGTGGGTTCCCCATAATGATTACACGACCCCATTGTTTTGGGGTCAGGTCCGGGGCCTGGAGTATGTGAATATTATAAACACGTGTAGTAGACAATGCTTAGCTTGATCAGGTCAGCTTCAGTCAAAGAATAACTAAAACCCCTTTTAGCCTTCTGGGTTAACATAAGTAATGTGTCAGTTTCCGATTGAAGTGCGATCGGGATCGTACAGAGGAAGGAAATTCCCAGCAGAGACACATCACTGGCGATAGCAACAACAATATTAGCCACTCATCTCACATCAAGAAATCTACGTAGACGAGAAAAAATGATTCGTAACTTGTTAATTGAAGTTAAATACACATCTAGTTACATCAATCTTCTCAATTAGCCGCGAGCTAGACGAAGGGTAGCAGGGTCGGTTCCCGTCAGGGTTTCCGTTCAAGGGGTTACATCCCTACCGATTCTGGTAGCCAAGGGAGTTTGGGCTGGTACCCCTCCCCTTCCCTTCATCGACAGATGTTATTGTGGAGATTTGAATAATTTCGTTTGTCGCGGAATTTCTACTGACGTTGCTGCCCACCACAAGAGCAGCACACACGGATGAAGGGTTCGGGGCAAAGCCAGTGGCGTCATAAGGGGGGAGGGGGTAAGGTAGCGGCAGCCGCCCCCTCCACAGAACTAGGGGACACCAAATGAAGGTAGATCTAGGCAGGATTTTTTGGGGAAAAACAACAACAAACAGAATAAACCAAAATAACCAAAAGGCCAAAAGAAGTTTTCGCCACACAGAAACAATAAGTATTTCCATTGGACCCCCTTCCCTTCCGTTACTTCAGTTCACTCGCCTAACACCCTGTTGCTTGCACGCGGGTACTATGTTGCCCAAACCTGCAAAGGGCTGTGCGCACATTGCTTGCAGTGGGCGTGTCAGTAGCATCATGCGTGCGGTCATTCAGCAAACTTAACTAAGCTCAATAAAAGTCTCTTTCGGTCAACAATGCACTAGGATCGATCAGCCGTCATAAGTATCGAACGTGAAAAATTCAGAGAGCTAACAATGACAGCATACTGACAAGTTCTTGATGGCAAGATCGCCTGTATGACCTGAAATGACGGGCTTTACAAGGCTCAGCTGCCACAAACTGCAGGAACATAAGGTACAAATATACTAACATCCTCCCCAACAACGGAGAATAAAGAAGAGTAAAATGTGAAATAGTGAATATGGAATGTGAGATAGAGTATAGGATAGGGCAGGCCCGTAGCCAACAGGGAGGGGGGGGGGGGGGGTCGGAGGGTTCCACTCTTAATTTTCCAGCCCTCTACCGAAAAGCCACATTTTGTTGCCAGGTCTGTCGGGTGAGCTGCCACACAAGGTAGCAAGTTTCTGTAAGCATAGGCGTACAAGGCAACAAACGTGTAAGGGTACAGTGGGAGTAGATAGCGATGGGATCAAACGAAAATAGGCAAAGATATTATGCGAAGTAGATGATCTGCGGACAATCGCGCCCAAAACGGGCGCCCAACTATTCATTGAGTACACCAGGTGTCCTATTTTGCGTGCCAATTTGTGTGAATCTAGCTTCAATATCCACTTGAGCTCATTGTTTCTCGCTTCTATCGTTTTGAACCTCGTTTGGGTACGGCGTTTGGATTTCTTTTTGACTACCTCTTTCTGTCGTATCCTCGGTTACCGCTGGCAGAATCGTGTATCCAACGCCAGGGATCCCGGGAAGGTGGGGTAATGTTAGCTGCCTGATTCGCGATCGCCATCTGCGCTTTTCTGAGTATATGGAGGGCGTCTCGGTGGTCGATCCTGCGCACCGTGTCCGCTGGGTTGGGGCTGAAGGCCCGGAGGCTTCCAAGCTCATGTTTTACGCAGCTTCGAGGGTACTTGAAGGAGTTGGGTGGGGGAGGGGTGGAAGGGGGTATGGGCCAGGCCAAGCCTGGTCACTTTTGCCCAGAGGAGGGCCGAAGCGAATCGAAGGCGTTGGGTAGATGTTCGGCTTGGGGCCTTCCTGGCAAATGCTCCCAAGAGTGAGAGTGAGTAGACGATGAAAATGAACGAAATTGACATAATCGTTTCGCAACTGTTTCGAAACACGTTGGTAGTAATCAGTTAAAAGTTATCTATCAGCTTTTCTGGGCGTTATCAATTTCTAGCAATAATTGCTTTTGGGTAACTGACTGAAGGATAAGACGTTTTCTCGACTGAATGGCACATTAACTACTACTAACTGAAGCCCGTGTCGTTGCTATTCGTGTAGAAGCTGCATGTGTGCATTGTCCAGGTCAGAAAGTCTGTTAGAAAATAAATTTAGAATACAGTGTTCCTTTTCATTTTAGTCACTGAGTCTGTCATGGCATTATCAATAACGTCATGAACGTCGAAGAGGAAGACCTGCAGGAGAGTCAAGAGACTGTTAGCGTCGTTGCATCTCTGGAACAACAAGTATCCAACGTTCAGCTAAACCGTGGTAACTACACGGACTTGCAAGACAACATTGGAGTACAAGCTGTCAAAGTCGACTCAGTGACCACAAAAGGACTCACGTTCGTAATTTTATCACCGGCGAACAGGAATGCGAATGAACGCCTTGGCGCTGATCTATCAGAGGATAATACAAAACTTTATAATGACGAGGACGAAGTAATGGTTGAAGGAACGACAACGACAATTCATATACCACCGTGTGTGTGGACAGCGCAATGACGGGTAATATTTTTTAGTTTCCTCAGGAATTTGATGACCCAACCTTAGGGGGGGTTTCCTGGACGGGGTGTGACATTTTTTATTAATCATCATAGACCATCAGTTGAAATGTATGAAAAATATGATGGAACATGACCGGCAACTTTTCGTTAAATCAACACTGTGATTACCAGACTGCAATGTCCTAACCCCGTAGTCATGCAAACAGGTCTTCTGGAGTTTATGCGTCCTAATGAGTGTAATGAACTGTTTCATTACGGCAAGGGTTCCGAGGGGCGTTGATCTTGGTGAATAATGCCTATAATATTAAGTTCCATCCTTTCCGCGATACCATGCCTTAGGAAGTGCAACATGCGTTAGTCATACATTTGGCTGACCTGGGTATTTGCCAACTTTAGCACATAAGCTCAAATGGTCCATTGGCAGTAACATGCGGATTGTATCAATTGCTTCATATCATTAATGCGGACTTAAGCACTTTGGTTGGCATTCAATCCCATCAAGCCGTTTAGAGAGCAGCCCAGGTCCAGCGTACTGCTGACTCCGCTGTTAGTCGTTGAGGGTCATATTTGTGCTCTGCTTCTTCTCCACACATCCTATGGTGGTTTCTGCGTGGTCCCTATCACATGAGCATTTGCAGTAATGAGTTGGTCGATGGCTAGATGTGATGCTAATGGTACCTTATATTCTCGTTTTATAGTTAGATCAAAAGCAAATAGTGCGACGTGTGGGTTCTTGCATGACGCTGACTGCCACATGATGAAACAAATGCTTGGTGGTATCGTAAGCCGAGGGATGATGTGTAAATGCCTCCCTCAATTACACTGACCTATGGCATTTATGTTTCACGCATCATTTCAAAGGGGTAAATCGGTTACTGATCCGTTACTGCTGTAGTTTAGGGCCGTTCGTATTTATATTTAACAACTAGTTGCTAAACACTTGGACGCTACGCTACATCCTATTATAATCACTTTACTTAAGTTATACCTTACTCATTACCTTACTATGTTATTAGTATGATTTCATTACCAGGTCCGAAAAGTGTAGACATTAGTTTTTCCTCCAAATGAGGCTTGACTTTTCAAACGACGCAGACGAAAAGCTGATGCAAAGCGCAGGAGAGTCATAGCAAGTCAGGTGATGGCTGCACAGTTGAGAAGGGTCCCCATTTGTAACCTACCTCCCGAGTCTCCGATAATCACAAGATTCTGACATCGAACGTGAGTAGACTGGGTTATTACCTCATCCTACTAGAACCTGGCGAATGTGGTACTCGATGAAAATGAGTGAAACCATCTCACCCGGAAATGTTTAATATCTAAAAACACCGGGTATATAGTAGTTATTAATTCTAATATTGGTTTGATCGGTCAATCCCGTGCTCCGGCATCTCAGTGATTGGTTCGGGAAACCAACATTCCCTCGCATCCGTAATTCAGCGCCTGATGTTCGTTCGCTATATAACAACAGTTACTGAGTATTGGAAAAAGACTATCTGCTAGATATTCCTAGAACAGTAAGGTGTTACGAGGCACTTAACTCGCCTATTTCTGTTGCAATAAACACATTATGGTGAGTTATGTAATTTTGTCTACACTGAGTTGATATTTTTTATGTCTACCGGTTGAGAAAGTCAAAATATGAACAATCAAGTAACCCTGGTCGAATTTCTTGTGCCATCGGTGATAACTTTTATTCTCGATTAGTGCTCGAAAAATATCGAGCAGGGGTTAGATAACCCCAACCCCTGCTCCCGGGACTGACACGTGCGAAAGGACGAGCAGGGAACTCCAGGATCTGACCACTATCACGGAACCTGGAGTAGCCGGAAATTCATGTCCAAAGTTACTGCGCACAGCCGATGAGACTCATTGTTAATACCTCAAAACAGACCGCAGAACCCGCAATTACAAAGTAATCCACCTAGGGCCTAGGGAGGAACGCCAAATCGTCACTGACACCACTTTGCCCTCTCCCCCATTGTAATTTCAGTTTATGGAATTGGAATTTGGAATAAGGATTTAGAAAATGGAAGTGATATTGATATACTGAGCAGAGAAGCCGTATGCTGATAAAGGGAAAGAGATATCGTTATGAGGAGTACCGGACACTCCATGAAAAAGGGGCGTCGTATTTATGAAGTTTACCCTCCCCAAGGCTCGTGAACAAGAAAAACTTTTTCTTTCCATTAGGTATACATGACAATGTTTGGAATGAATTATTGTGGGAATTGCATTCAGTGGTTATGGTATTCCACAAGCGGATTCCTCTCCCTCGATCTTTTCGGCATCTATTCCATGCCATGATTTAACCATGATTTTGGCTAAACCAATTTCACAAATTGGTTTGGCCTGCAGCTATTGAGTTAACAGTAACTGGGTGTCTGTATTTCATGTTATTGGTATACAATTTATAGCAGGCAATTTCTATTTGAATGGCGTATCAAGGTCATTCCATTTTTAGGGAGGGCAGGCAGAGCGATATTTTTTCCAGATACCCGCGATTAGTATAGAAAAGCACACGTTTTCACTTATTTCATCTGTATTCTTCCCTATTGACAGTCTCCGTAGCGGGCGCCTTATTAGGGTGGTCCAGACAAAGACGGGGAGGGAGGCATTGCCTTTCCTACGATAATCCTGATTACCATATACTCTCTTTCGTTCCCTACCTCCCTGTTTTCAATCACTCCTCCGAGTTTCTGTCTACTCATTTCCATTCGCCGTCTCAGCAACTCTTTGACAACTTCTGGTATTCCTATAGGCTCACTTTCCGGTGGAGGTTTCATGGGTAATATATCTATGACCCCTGGCGTATTGTTGTATGTGATGCACACAGCGAACTGCGAACGTTCATTTCGTTTTGTAATGGTACTCGCTATCTGAGACACCGTGCCAAGCATTTAGAGGCTATTTGAAACTTTCTCTCTATGTTCAGTTGGCGAAAATGGAACTCTCAAGACTGTTGGCCAAACGACTGGATTCAAAAGAGTTCTCATTTCAGCGACCACACTGACCAGTACATAATGAATGATATAAAAAAGTCTTATTGCTTATTACCCAATAGTATAAGAACATTACTTTTTCTTGGTATGACTTCAAATTATTCAAGTCTCTCTCTCGTTGTGTGCTCCTCCCCATTATTAGGCCGTTTTGTATGATGTGAGGTATCAGAACAAGAAACAATACTGACCATTCAAACTGACACTTACTTTGTCAAAGTATGAAATCGCATCAGTAAAGGTCGAATTCCACATTCCTTCCACAGTGAACATATAGTATGTATTTTGCTACAGTGGGGAGGGGTACCCGATATTTTTAGGGTTCTCGTCGGTACACCATATAATTGGACGTGTTCAATTGTATTTCTAGTGGTAAGCCGGTTATCAGGAATTCCCCTGAAACCGAATGGCCTTCAGGAATAATGTGAGTGATTTTTTTATCGTCTGGGGTCTTCTTCTAGCTTGCTTTCCTGAATTAGTACCAACCCCCATCCTACTTGTGGGATCAGTCTACGAGTAACATCTGACTAATAGATTTGTCATTACGTTTATTTGAAAGAAATTACCCGGAGCATGGTTTAACAATTTTTCAGCCAACGAAGGAACAAGAAGAAAACGCAACCATGAATGTGTGTTCTTTGGGTGCCGGCAATGGCAATATGGAGTGGCACTGGTCGACCGAAGGTTGTCAGTTAGCATCGGTTTCTGAACTGATAGAATGCCATTGCACCCATCTTACGAGTTTCGCCGTTCTTGTGGTGAGTTCATTACCTTCAGGCCTGAGGGACTGACCAGGCACGATCTCCACTGATGGGATATGTTACCACAATAATTCAGTCCTGACAAACTGTTTCATAGAAGTGAAAAGTAATATAAAATCAGACATATCAAATACCATAAAATGTTGTAAACAACACGAACTTCATCCATCTTTCATCAAAGACTCACCCTCAAGTGAGCTTTGTTGCGTTTCAAGTGATTACAGTGTTATTGGGGTTCTTGCCTGTACTCCATAGAGGGTGTAGACCACACACTAGCACAACTCTTGTGGAAAATCTGATATTTTGGGATATGTGTGACGTGGTATTTTTGCTAGTTTTCGATACTAATTAATGCATTATTATCACAGTACCCTTCAAAACACTGCTCCGTTTGTAGAGTATTCTAGTCAGAGATGTTGCGTACACAAATTATTGCAACATCCAACGCATCCACCCGCTGCTTCACGGTTTGCGTCGCAGTGCCCTCAGTATCCCTAGTATCCTCAGTATCCCTAGAAAGTCTCACCACTGAGCCTAGCCTGGCGAATCCGCTCGATGAATCCGACTCCGACCTAGTAGTTGCCCTGGCGGTCTTCCTAGGACGCACTTCCCTTGCGTCTTGAGGATGCAGGCGTTGAAGTCTGCCCACACCAGGCCTGCCTGGTCCACATTCGCCACTAGCCCCTCAAACGACTACCGCAGCTTGCTCCCACCCGCTTGTAGCTACTTTTGGTCACTTCAGTTGGCTCACGTCAACTTTTCGAAGACCGACCGTAGCTTCCCTTGGAATTTTGAAAGTAGGCCTTTGGTGAAGACCAGTAATCTGCGAACAGTTGTGAAGAACTGGACATTAACGAGGACCCTGCAGTCCATGAGCATCCTCCGGTCTATGAGTGCATGGCTAATCTCCTGCATAACACCATCATTGGAGTAAATAGCGCCTCGCATAGGATCTTTGGAACCAAGAACCAACAATTCTAAGGCCACCACTTCTAGCAAAGTCAAGTAGCCTACGCTAGGATTCCATAGATGCTATGCGTATGTGAAAAATTGCCAATTTACGTCAACTGAGCGGGGCCAGAGTCTGAATATGTTCTAATTAGTTTGCGAAGATAGATATTGGTTTTCACCGAGGCGAAAAAACTATAATGAAGACAAACAGCACCGAATAGGCGAACAGCATATGTCCCATGCGTCTACATATTCGTATCACCGCGAATGAAGTTATGGAATATTTTCCTTAAAAAGTCACCACGAAATATGCATGGACTGCGCATTTTTATGGTCTTTTTCGCATAAACTTTGCAGTGTTTTCTCTCCTGAAACAAACGTTCGTGTTCGTAAATACGTGATTTCCACATCCAGCCCCGACACGCATACGCATCTATGGAATCCCGCATAACAGCTGCTACATATCACGGCTGCCTAGGAGTATAGTGCAGAGGCCCAAGACATAGCGAGTCCCTAACTGACATCAGTGGAAAGGCCGATTGAAATCACTCAGCAACGACATTCGAGTCAGAAGTGGGAACAGCATCATACACCGAAATGAGTTGAGCGTTAGTAGAAACGTTTCTTTCACCAAGTCATCGCCTTATAACACTAAGAACTAACGGAATCAATAATAGCATATTTTCATAGTTATTACATTTCAGTCAAATAATCGACCATGCAGCATATTCTTATCTCTTGTTTAGGGAGTCAAACTACCGGACAAGGCAGAGAAAGTTCTCAATTATTTCACATAATCGCTTCCGCAGTCTCGATCGTCGCTATAATTATGTACATCGCGACCCTCTTCATGTTCGAGTAAGTATGGTACTACATATGGTGTATAAAGCATGTTGCCTGTTGCCGATGGAGCCTGTTGCCCATGGACCTGTTACGGAATTTTCTACTTATCAAGGAATCGATAACATTTCCATGGCTTTCAACGGTACAGACATAATGAAAAATGACACATCTCAAGCAGTTTATTCATGTGTGGTGCCATGTTGGTCTTTCGCATATGTGACCCGAAGTTGCCATTTCTTCGTTTCTCACTTCAGCAAACCAGTATCGACCTTCCAGGCAGACAGGTTTCACATGTATGCTTTATTAAAATCTGACTCGACGTTTTCGTCAGTCCGGAGTCGGGTCAATGCAGAAGCTTTTGTATTCCACATAAAAACGCCACTTGTGGTCACTCCTGAAGGGGTTCAATTTCGTAGCCCATATCTCTACTGTGTATTTTCATTTGAAAGCGAATACGGGCATACTCAATTATGGAGGGAATAGGTGTCCCCCATTCCGTCCCATGATTGAGACTTATTGCCCTCTCTAGCTTTCGACATATGGTTTAAAATTTAGGGTTGACAGAAATTAGAGGTTTTTGCAGGAGTGATGTTATCGAATAATTACATGAACCATCTGAACAAACAGACAAATAATCTTGGAAACGAATGGAATATTTCTTGAAGAAATGATTTAATTTATTAAATCAGGGATACGGATCGGAGATACGGATATGTGAATCGATGAGATTAGTGGGATTGTTGGTGACTGCAGAAGGCTTCGACATCAGCTTAACATTAGGCACATCGGAAGTCACTAGGTATGACAACGTCGTAGTCAGTGAAACTTTGAACCATTGATTCAAAGCAGAGGTGAGATGAACATCACTGTTATAAGATTAGGTGAACGGTAGATACAACAAAATGCCTTGTCAGGAGGGAAAACATTTGAGCTAAAAGGAACTATCACAACAAAAGTAAAAAAACTGGGGAAACAATCTGGGTCCCAGAAGCTGGGGAGTGGGACAAGAGGAAGGAAAGTCGAGGTTGTAGACGTGGTTGCTGTGAAGACCACAAAGGAAAGAGAGAAATGAAAAAGCGATGTCACATTAGAGACTGCTTCTGCAGGCGTAGTGTGAGTGGAAATAAAAAAAACACAGGTATGCAGAGATAGGGCGCCGAACGCAACTATGTGCAATTCATCTCAGCCTTACCTATCGGGCGGGCCCATATCGCGTGGCTGCAACCTTTATTCCTATGCACGAAAGAGGACATGTGGACCTGAGGCGGCACTGGGTCAGCCGCAGTCAATCTACCCAAAGCCCTAAGATGATACCTGCGGCGACATATAGGCTCTTAAACATGATCCTTCGCTCCTACATTTAAACGAAAGAAGAAACATTTTATCCAGTTAAGCTCCAGACAGCCAGATATGAAAGATATAACTGTTTTGAAACATAGACGGGAATAATTTCACAGAACTCTAGTAACTTCTAGACATTACTCTCGACGGGATAATCAAGGGGTATGCTAGATTTTTAAACGGGGGCGCGGCTTACATCTTAAGCGGAGCACCACCACGGGTTGGCGGGCAGCTTGATGAAATTATATCGGTTTTGACAACTCCAAATCGCCGGAAATACCTTCCAGGGCCTGGAAGGGACTGCTCAAACTACATCAAACGGCTAAAAAACAAAGTGCCTGCTGGTGATGAGAGACACTGAAAACAAAAACAAAATGCTCTATGACGTTAACTCGAATTGTTGAAGCTAAATGTGAGAGTTGGGTCTCCCTTCTCTACATACATGCACATACATAGCCAACTCTATACGATTGACAAAATTGTTCCCTCTGTCTGTCAGCCCATAAAGTATGCTCGGACACGAAAATCAGTCGTGGTCACTGAATGATACATTGCAGTTAGATATCTTGTTAATCGTTAGGAACGGAGGTAAAAAAGAATGAGGAAATTGATTCATGTTTGAATGACTGATGCGTATTAACTTGAGCATGTTCTCCTTCCATAAACGTACACATTATATCAGGATCATCAATGACATTCAATAAGCCTAATCTATTCAGTCTCTGAAGCAGGGGATCGAAAAGGAATGAGACAAACGTGGTGCGTGGCCGCTTGGCGCTTCGGCAGCTGAGCTGAGGGAACTGCTGTACCGGTGTACGAACACGAAACCGTAGCCAGGGACCGTATGGACAGTGGCATTTTTCCGCGAACAATCACCCCCCTGCTACGTTTCCTATGCAGAAAATTGAGAAGGACTGCAGTTAACCCCTTCTCTGGCGTTCCTCTTCAGGCGGCAGCTGAATGGAGTGAATGGAGTGGTGTACACATTACTTTTTTATACCGCCTAAGAATCGCCGGAAATGGCGCTTAGTGGCTTGAATTGCAGACATCTGGATGTGCAATTTTAGTAAAAGAAGAATGTTGAGGAGTTTCACTCCGCGGGATATTACACAGTTATAATCGCAAACGAGCATCTCGACCTCTTCATATTTCGTGGAAGGATATGTCAGCAATTGATTACAAACTACATACTGAGAATCCACTGCAATTTAAACAATTTACAGAACAGGTAGAGCTCGGGACCAGTCCCCTTCATTTTTAATGGTTCTTTCGGTACTTAAGGGAATCCAGTGGCGTAGCCAGGATTCTTCCCATGGGCGGCGTTGGGGGAGTGGGGGGGGGAGAATAGTTTATAGGATCGTCGAGCTGCCATTGAGCGTGGAGCCAGCATCAGTGGCGCGTAGCGTACTCGAAAGTTTGGGAATAAGCCTCCTATACCGTACAGGAAATGACACCTTCGCAGCTTCTGGACCGATAGGGAGCGGACGGAGGGGTTGTGGCCTAGTTTTGTGGGGGCGCTGGCGAAATTTAATGGTTGCTTCTATCAGATAAAATTACCCAAATTCAGAATAGTTGCCTGAATTTCATTGAAGTTCCGGTACCTACTATGATAGAAACCATGGGGGGGGGGACGACATAACACTTTCGCTTCACACTGATCGTATTTCCCTCATTCTTCGTCCAAATTGCGATATTCGAGTACTGGATCTCAACTTGCTGAGCACGCCTCGAATGACTGTAAAAATTGAGTTTGACCGAAGATGGTTCTTGGTATATGGTTAACAGTTAGGCTAAAATGAACCAAAGCCGCCACAGCCAGACAAGAAACTCGTTGGAGCTATTACATCATCACGTTCTTAAGTTGGACAAAACGTGTAAATAATTCCGACTATATGACGATTTGCGCCTATATGCGGGGCAGGCACTTTTATATGGGCAGTGAGGCAGTATTATTATTTTTTTTTTTTTTTTTTTTTTTTTTTTTTATCAAACTCATGCATCGGAGCTGTATATGGCGGATTGCGTAGGAATGACTATGGTCCCCATGACTTTTTTTTCCACATATCGCAACCCTTTTACATTTTAGCAGCTTTGTAGGCTAGGTCCAGATATATCATTAATAACGGGGCGGTGGGCGGGCTTGTGCTAAAATCGTGGAACATCCTTCGACATGATTTATGATGCGTAAAACGCTTCACCATGGCCTAACGCCTCTTTCCAGTTCTTCAGTTTCTCTTGAATTTCCCCCACTCTCCCCCGTCCTCACTCCTCTCCCCTTTTTCTTCGTGCTACTCTCTTTCTCCCTATTTTCCTCTCTTTCCTCCCCTTTCCCCCCTTCTTTTTCCTCTCCCCCCTTCTCCCCTTGATCTCCCTGAAACACGCGCCTGATAATTGGTTGCTAATGAATATTTTAAAGTACATATAGTAGTCCACATAGTATAGGTGCCGTGTATATTGTTTTTCTCATCACAGAAGTTTGCGGAAGATGGAGATGACGAAGATGCTGTCCAACGTCAGTATGAGTCTACTTGCCTTCTATGTAACTTTCTTGTTCAGTGATCTCGCCGTCAACGACCCGACACATTGTAAGAATTTTGCTGCAGCGATCCTTAGTTCTGTCTCGTGACCTTTCCTGGATGACAGTCGAGGCAGTGTTCCTCTTCAACAAGTTCGTTAGGGTTATGCAGTCAAGGTCGGGAATGAAGTATTACTTCCCCGTATCTTTCACGTTGGCTTATGGTACGTATATACTGTAGCTGACTGTTCTTGTGTATGGTATATGGTATTATAAATGAAGCCAGAGAGGTCATCTGGAAAGTTGACAGTGATATAGAACGTTGTGGTTTGCATTCTTGTTTGACGAAATTGAATAATATGATAATGAGAATAAGAAGTAGGATGATATAAGGTACTTTTGACATCAGCAACTGATAACAGCAGTCCAACATCCTAAATAACTACGTGTTCACTAATATGTTTGCTTCATAATAAACTGATACAAGAATATTATTCTTTGATTTCTGTGTGCTTTGGGTGAGGAGTTTGTTTTAGCGCGGGTATTAGGAATAAAATGGAGCTGGGCACCGATATCGTTCCCGCGGCTACAACCAAGTCCATTGGCAACCCCCTGGATACGATATTATTATTATGTTACAATGCATTATTTTGCACAAACAATTTCTGTTTTCTATTTTCTTTCAGTTTCATTGGTTGCTCTGTTGTGACGGTGTTTTCATTGCGGACTAGATGTGGATGAATAGTAAGATTCTATTGTTAGTCATTTGATTGATCGACCTCTGTGCATAAAAATAACCCTTTCCTTGATCCTTATTCCTTGACGATGCCAGGGGGATTGATGCATTCTGACCGTGTGTGTGGTGTGTGTGTGTGGTGTGTGTGTGTGTGTGGTGTGTGTGGTGTGTGGGGGTGGAGAGAGCGGGTGTATGTTGGACGGCTAGCCTGTTAACATGACACTCGACCCCACCTGGATAAGAAGTTCATACTTGTTATATGAGTTGCAGTGAAATCAAATGTCTAAGAGTTCAAGAGAGGTCGGAATCTGAAATCTTGAAGTTCCAAACGCCTAGATCTTATCAGTTGAAATTTGGGTGCAGCTTTTGTTATGAGAAGTAGCGGAACCCTCTTCTCTTGGTGTAGACAATGGAAATTGTGAAGGGATTGATATTTGTCAAATGTTTATCTGTTAGCACACATTAAATTCGATCCGTACCTTTATGGATGAATTCATACTTGGCTTTTGAGTTCCCCTATGATGAGTCCATTATCCCTATTCGTGTTGGGTCTCCAGTACAAGGTCATCTGGGGTCAAGAGAGCTCGAAGTCTGCAAAAATCTGTGTTTCCACAACAATCCGGATGCCTGGTTCGATCAGGTCGCAAGCGGATGCAGCTTCCTTTCTGGAGTACATGAACTCTTGTTTTAGTGTAGACCGGGCCATTTTAGGAGGGAAGATGGGAAGATTGTGAAAAAATGATAAAATTTGCTAATTTCAGATTGTTAACAATGGTTGCCAGTTCATACTTGGATGTGATCTCTTCATATCAATCTATATGATCCTCGTGTACTCTTGTAAGCGTGTGAAGATGACACTGGGTTTAGCTTTGATTAGTCAGGATCAGTCATGAATCGCACTTTTCTGTTCTAGCTCCACTTTATTCATGATCAAGTACCACAGGCTTCATTCCTGTCATAATCTAGCCTACCAGAGAGAAATGACAGATTCCGATCTAGCGGTCGAGACTCCTAGGAGCGTTGGTTTTGATGTCGGCTAGGGTAAATCAATAATAGACCAGGTTGTTATCAGCCGATGCATGGAAGATAGTCACAGCTTCAATGAAAATTGCCCCACAAAAAATTAACTTCGCACAAAACTGGTCACTAGAGGTTAAAGGTCACACAGATGCAGACCAATTAGTAGATCGCATGGAGTACTTTCAGCCTTGCAGACATTTAGTTTCCAGGTCATGGTCAACTGTCTTTGTCCTACCACTATTAGCGTTCGGGTAACTCTTCCTCGATTCCAACTTCGTTCTAAACGCGCAAAATATATAGCATTCCGCTTCAGTCCTTTCAACCGCTTTCGATTCCTTGACGGATCAGCGTAATCTATGCAATCATGCCAGTGTGGTGTGTTTGTGTGGGTGTGGGTGTTTGTGTGTGACACTAGCCTTGTTAACGCGGCTTACTGCCCCTGGATATAGGAAGCTCATACTTAGTATATGGGTTCCCATACTGAGTGCATATTCCCTATTGATTCGGGGTCAAATCTGAAGTCATCTTAGTTCGAGTGAGGTATCGAGTATGAAACTCTTGTTACACGATGATCCCTATGCCTGGTCCATCAGTTGAAATTGGATGCAGCTCCTTATTGCAATACATGAATCTTTCTGTTTTGGTTGCATACCGGGGTTCAGATCTGGGAGAAATTTGTGAAATTGTGAAAAAATTTAATTTGGCCAATTTGCTCGTGACCACAATTACTCGATCCCACCTGCTGGTGAAGCTCTTACGTTTTTATATTGATTCCCTAATGAGTACATGAGCCCTATTGTTTTCGTATTCAGGTCAAAGGATCGCTGAGATCAAGAGAGGGTCAGTTTAAAATCTGTTAACACGATAAGCCCAGAATGCCTGTTTCTGATCAGGTGCAAAATTTTATGGCCAGCTTCCTCACTGGGTGTTCAAGAACCTACTAATCGTTTTTGGTGTAGATGTGGCCAGTGTTAGGGAACATGGGAAACGTGGAGATAGATATTTTGGGTACTTCGCTTGTTAACAAGCCCTCATTTGCATGGATGTAGGTCATAACCTGGTATATAGTCCCCCCCCCCCCCCACTGATCCTACTGTAAATCGTGTGAGGCATGTGAAATAGTACACTGCTTAGCTTGATCATCAAGATCATTCATTATCACGAGCTTTTTGTATCCTTCTGGTTTATTCTTGACCATAGTCAGACGAATCTACGCATCTACATGTGTGTAGGTGTGTGTTACGCCCCACCTTGTTAGGCTCGCCCCTCTTGGATGGATACATTTCATACTTGGTATTGTTTTTCCCCATGATGAATAGGTCATAGTCTTGAAATCTTTTACCACGATAAGTCCAAAACGCCTGGTCCGATCAGTGGGATTTGTTTATGCAGCTTTTTTTTATGGGGTGCACAGGATCCCTGTTTTCTTGGTGCGTTCAGCCGGGATCATATTCGTGAGAAGCTGCAGAATTGGGACAGTTTTTAAGTTGGGCCAATTTCAGATTGTTCATACGATTAACCGACCTCCCCCCGTCTGTATGAAGTTCATTCTTAGTATGTTGGCTCTTCATACTGAATACATGATCACTAGTGTTGTGGAGTCAAATCTTAATCACATGAGTTCGAGAGCGATCAAAGGGTCAGAAACGTCGATGCCTGAGCCGATTCAGGTGAAATTAGAATGCATCTTTCAGTCAAAGAATTGCTAAGCCTTTTGACTTTCTTGATTTGGCCGTTCCTTCTGAATTATTGTTCTCCAAAATGCATAGGCAACGGATCCATATGAGAAGGTACGAGTCTCACAAACAGACTTGAGAGTGAGTACGTGATTAGGTAACGTACGTGGGCAAGTAACTGGTCATATCTCATCTGTACGTACCCTGCCAGTCAGTTACCACATATTGGAGAGAGCGTCATGCCTTACCTGTACATTTGATATCAGTCTGGCGTTGTTTTCCCATTGTTTCCAGTTGTTTCCTACCACCACCGGTCAATTTCCTATTCTACGGTTTTCTTGTTGAAGTTCTGGTGCTGATCTCTGTCAACGTTATCATCTTCATATCGTCATCCGCGCTGTGGTTTTCAGAAAGACCATGGCACTAACCGCGGCAGAGAAGGAGTGTCACAACGATTCGTTGCCTCGTCATTGTTTGGGTTTCTTCCGGCTCTCGGGATATTTGATTTCTGTCAGCGATACCCTATTCGTGTATTTGAGGTTCGTTTGTATCTTATCTCCCTTCAAGGGGTGTTTATCCTCGGCATAGTCTGCGTAACAAGCAAGAGTCCGGCTAAGATGTCGGAGGTAACATCTGTATTAAAACGGGCTTGAATGGTATAGCTAAAGCACCTCTCAAATCAGACTCTTACCATCTGACGAACATGGGAGATACCTGTGTGATGAGCTCCAGTGGTGTATTTATTCAAACCCTTACGACGATAGCGTTACACATGCCTGCCACTTTAGCGGAATCCCACTCCAACTGAAATTCCCTTAGGCCATAGTATATAGTACAATACTCGACTGCCATCAATTGCCAAGTCCATTATATTGTCATGATACGTTATATCGCTGATATATGAATTCCCCCTCCTCGCTTGTGCGATACGTAGGCATTAGGCTTTTCTGGGATGGTAAGTAGTGGAAGGTTCTCCCAAAAGGCATTACCACGGGGGGATCAATTGCCAGTTGAAGAATACTCATTTCGGATGATAAATTTCAAGAAGTAATGTATCACTGAGTCCTGTCCATATACTAAACACTAACAGGGCTATTTGTTGTTCTGACTCTCCTGCGTTTTGATCTGACCTTAGTTGTTGGATTCTGAAATTTACAATACTCATCGGCTTATATGAGATTAATTTGATTGATTTTTCTAAATACAACTAGATATGATTAATAAATGACGTACAATATCCTGGTTCAGCTATTGATCCCATATCTGGCCGAACAAGGAACTAGCAAATAATATAGTTTTCACATCCTTTTTACTAACTTTTAGATGGGTTATATAACGATTTGTCTCTGACTCTTCTATAAGCTTGTGCCTGTTGTTGGGGTTGGGGTTTGTCTGTCCCCGAGCAGTGATAACAACTCAGTTGGTGTTTGCATATACCAGACAAAACAAATTGTCGCATCTAACTCGCATTCAGATGTGTATTTTATAATTTGACCATTGAAGGTCTGTCTTTAATTGTATACTACGTTTTCTAAATTTGTGATGGACTATTTCTGTTTCAAGTTAATCTTATCCAGTACATGTAAACTGAATCTTCAATTAATTTTTTTTTCTGTTCTCCTGTTAGAGAGAGTCTCCCTATGTTAATACAGATGTATGAATAACCATCGTCTCAGACCCATCGATACAAACATCCGTTCCCAGTTTAAATGACACCGTTTGCCAACGTTGTTTGTCAGTAAATTAACTTTGCCGATATACAGTCATGTTGTTTGCTATAGCATGTGTTACCTTTATGGCGTTATTGCAAGTTCAGGTATTTACCTTAGCTATCAGCAATTGAGCGTTTTGCGCTGGACACATCTACATCTCAAAGCTACCGCCGGAAGTAGTCTAGCCTTATTCAAATATCTCGAAATTTACATTGACAACTACTGATGCAAACCAAGTTTTTTTTTTTTTTTGTAGTTGGGACAACAAGGATCCTGATGATGCACTGAAAATTGTAGACTCGGCCGGACGCGTGTCAAAGAGGGGTGAAAATTGAATAACTCCTATATATATATTCCATATGGGCGAACGTTGCATTGTGGGAAGAATACATCATGGCAGTCTCATGAATAATTGAAATTCTCCTAAACAGGAGACAAATTTATCTTCCCGATTAGGAGAATCCCCCGGACTGTATTTCCAGACAGTGCCATTCAAGAAAACAAGTATTGGCCAGATATAATATACGGTTTTATCCGATTTATGCAAAGAAATAAATTTATTTCTCAATCTGTACTACGTTAGGTACTTCTGGTCATATATATTATCCTATCTAGCGACTAAAGATTGTTCACACCTATATGTATGATGTTTTATTCTGCCGATGTTTTTCTCTTTGTTTCTCTTTTACTAGTCTCGTACCAAGTTTGATCTCGCCTATAAGCATGATTGTCATATACTATTCCGTGCACCAGCCAGGTATAGCCATTATCAAGAAACATTTGTACACAATGCTTCTAGCCTGAGTAAGAAGTGGCCCTCGGCAATAGCTAGTCTTGCAATCCTTACTCACAGTAGTAATAGTAAGGAAACGTTGCTATATATTGTAAAAATATAATAAGTTAATCGAGAATAACACCTGAATGTAGCATTATTGTTAGTCCTCAGAAATAATAAACAATAGTAAAACTTAACATGTGTCACAGTCGATCACCTCATCGTGTTCAAACAAACATTATCGGATTGTGGGTTGATTAGTCGTCTCTCACAATCGAGGTTGACCCAGTGTCATGATGATACAGCCATTATCCTATATGGTGCGAGTTGTGCGGCACATGCGCGAAGATCGTTCCCGAATATTCAGATTATTCCTAATCATTTTTATTTAGCGATTATGTATGTAACTCTATACAGAAGTACCTATATGCTTAGTAAGACCCCGTGCCAGTGTATCAGTGCAAAATGCTGAACCCATATTTAAGCGAAGTTCAACAGGGTTAGTTTTTCTTGTCTCAGTAGATCAAGGTTTCATTTTGGGTGTATGTTTTTGGAACAAGGCTTCGATACCCGCTCCTATGGGGAGAGTTGTTCCAGATAATGATGACTTTTACATTCATGGAGAAGGTTCATACATATGCGCACCTGTAAAACATAAGTTAGTACAATATTCATCACTTGCATTACTTCCGGATTGTTTGTTCGATAAAAACTAGGCTGGAAGCCATATTTTTTTCACTGTTAGTTTTGGCAGGAAGATACCTTTACCACTGGTACCCTTAGAAATGGAAAGAAAGAAAGCATTACGCAAGTATTATTTCAAGGAAGTTGACCACTTCTATATTATCATCGATAATGTAAAATGCGCCCTTGTCGAGCTTTGGACATGGGCGTCAACAGGTGGGGGACGGGGGGGGATGTCCCCACTTTTGACCATGCTCCCATGGACTTTACAATTTTTACACAGTAACATTTTGAAAATGGGGCCATATCCCCCCGCCCCCCCACTTTTGAGGGGCGGGGACGCTCTGGCTTTGGATCCTTCATTCCGCTTGTTTGGGAAGTATATCATAACCAGAGCAAGCCGAAAGGCCTCAGGGATTCCTTGATTGATCCTGACTTTATTAGGCTAAGCATTGTCAAGATCTACATATGAATTATTTGTAGTACTCAAAATGGGAACTCAAATTCCAAGTATGAACTACGTCCTGCAAATTGTAACAAGCTTAAGTTGGCCATATATCAATTTTACAATATTTCCCATTTCCATCCCAAACTGCTCCAGTCACTCGCAAAACGATCATGGTCCTTGTTTTTTCCCTAAGAAAGCTGCATGGTGCTAAATTCCAAACTGATTCGGTCAGGCAGTTCTGAACTTATCCTGTTGACAAAATTTTCAGACTTTGACTTTCTTGACCTCAGATGACTTTATTCTCACCCCAAACCATAAAGGAATACGCACTCTTTTTGGGGAACCCATATAAAAAGTTTGAACTTCATCCAGGCAATATGTGTCGAGTTATTGTTTAACAAGATGTTTCTCTATCTTATCCGCCACTTACACTTCCACATAGTACAGGTCCACGGCGCCTTCGTGTGTGTTTGTATATGTAGTTATAACAGATATATAATGTATAAAACGTTATATAAAAAACAGTTATATAAATGATTAATGGCAGTCACACCAGTATTTTTTTACGTAAAATAGTGAAAGACAAAATTTCAAAAATTGGTGGAAAACCCCGGTGTATATACAAAATGCGTTATGAACTAGATGGTCCAAAAACTATGTATCTTACCCTACAGGACCAAGAAGAAAGAAGAGAAGTAAACATTGATTTGGGCAGCGAGTGTGTGTCATTATACACGGCCATGAACCGGCCCTCGAACCGCCCCGTTGAGCCATACAAAGACATCTGTTTGCTCATGGTTATACTATAAAACCATCTATGATATAGAATCTTTTCGCTTCTTTGTATGGTCATCCATGCAGCGAGGCCGAAGCTGAAAGCCTGGCAAGAAAATTACCGGATTAATTCCCTTATAAAGTTTACTTCAGTTTTCCTACTAGTGATAATGTCGAAGGATTTGTAGAGGCAAAGCGAAGTCAGTTATCATGACTTGTGTCGAGTCATTACTTTGACTGATTGAAGATTCCTTTCCCCAAGAGGGACCTGGTACATTAGGAAGGAAATATTTTAGGATCCTCCAGATAGGAGGTATTCGCAATCAAGGCGGCGATTTGTGTTGGCGGTGGTTGGGGGTAGGACCAAAGACGAACAGAATACATCTAAAAAAAGCGGAGCGCCACCACAGGTTGGCGCCGTAGCGTACAAGAAAATTTTTTGTTGACAGACCCCTAGATTGCCGGAAACGGAACTTCCCCATGCTTTATGGGACAGTAGCGCCCCTTAAAATTGTAACGAATTTTACTGTTAGGAAGGAAATGTTCTCCAAAAAACTTATCGCCTCAGGGAAACATTCAAGGTTGCGTTGGGTGCTGTGCATTCTGAAATACGATGCAAAGTTGAGGTTACGGTATGAAAGGAACAAACGGAAAGGGGCAATAGCAACAACCCATACGTTCGCGCGAATTAAGCGCGAGATTTTCAGGATCCAATTTGACCAAAGACGACATTTGCATGACCCCTCTCTGACCTATCATTAGAAGGCATTAGTTTTTTACACAACGATTACAGCCCCCATTTTTATCTAATTGCGCACACAGGCGCATGGAGGAGACACTTCTGATTGGGGCTAGGCTTGTGGCCAAATGAGTAAAAAAAATAAAACGGGCAACGGCGCGCGATGCGCGCGCGAAAATTGATTATTCTTTTGGACATTCATTCGAAAAAGTCAGGGCAATCTTGGGATATAAACTTTTCTTCACCTGAATTTTTATAATGTCTTTGCACGAAATTGTGGCGTTCCCTGGCCGATCTTCGATGGTTATTTTATGAGGTTTCCACACGCACGTGTGCCTTAGTATGTGACTGTGTCGCACCAACTTTCAACAAGTGGTCGCACCCATAAATGATTGCCGAATACACTATTTTAAATTGCAAATAGACCATATTTGCCCACACCAAAAAAATCACAGGTCCGCCAGGTGGTAGACTTACCCCGTCGCTTCAAACCTCCTTCTCTTCAAAGACAAAAAGTTCACACTTTTGGGGCAGTCCATCGAAATTCAGGCAATATTTTTGGACTTCACTTTTGGACAGCCTTCTCATTGAATCATGTCTTTTTGACAACTGCAATTTGTGGCGTTCCCTAGCGGCATTTTCGATGCCGCACCGGTGCCCCCATGCAGTCATAGTGATAGTTGTGCACCGTGCACCACCCAACTTTCACAACAGTGGTCGCACCATGAATGAAAAAAACCCACAGATCCCGCCAGGTGGGAGACCTAACCCCTTCGCTCAACACCCTTCACCTCAGATAGCAATTTGTATGTTAGTTGTTTGTTTCATTAAACAACTGTTGCGACTAGCAGGACATGCGTCAACGTTCCAATGAGGAGCGACACCCACCGAAGTGGTAAAGCCAGTCTTATATGCAACTACGATAGGGATTGAAGGTTAAAAAAAAAAAAAAAACCTTCTCTCTTGATAATTATAAAATGGACAGTCCAGAGTGAATTTCAGGCATTTTTTTAAAGGCACATTCATAAGTCTGGCCAAGGCACATTATGGGTTTGAACACCACGGATACATGAAAACCGAAAATTTTCGAAAAAATGAACAGGCAGAATTCACTCAACTTGATTATTAGGTCATTATACAGTTGTTGAAACTGGTTGCTGCTGGATAAGTCGGATACAGTATCAGCGAAACAGTTGGCCTAATATTGGGGGGGGACAAAATGCATTGAGTCCCCAACAAACAAAATATTGGGGGGAACGCCGTCCCCCCGTTCTCCCCCCCCCCCCCCCACCATGATCGCCGCCGCCCTGTTCGCAAATAATTTAAATTTATTCGATGTTCATTCATGGCACTCATGGCGCTTATACATTTCATTTGCACGTCCACAGACAGACATCAAAGTTTCGTAGACAGGGTATACAGACCCTATTCTAGCCAAGAGAGAATCTGGGCGTTCCTTGGTAAAACCAAGGAATATATCATTTCAATTAGGAATGCACGTGTGGACACTACTCAACAGTTGTACTAACACTATTCAACAGGAGAGTCACATTCATGGACACGACAAACTAGCGGAACATTATACCCGTTTCAATTTATTCATAGAAACATGCGTCAGCCAAGTCGATGGATGTGTTTTCATAGAGCTAAACTAATGACATCCCAGATGTATTTGCGGGGCCTCGAGAGTCGCGTTGACTTTGGATCATAGTTCTTTCACAGGGCATCAGTGCAAAATTTGTACGCAGGGGCGTTAATAAACGTTTTAATACCTCCTCGTAAACACAAACGTCGGTACAGCCTCATGTGATCTGATGACAAAAGAAGCAACTATCGTTGTTGAATGGAATCTGGCAAAAACTCGCAAGAGGATTACAGACCACTTACATCCACATCCAACCGAAAAACGCATTCGAGATGAAGCACAACGTTCATGAAACTTAGCTCTGGTGAGTTTGGAGGTCGGCAGACAGGGCTGCAGACCCTGTGTTGTAATTTGGAAATACATATACTGTTCATGTGAGAAAATCACTAAACAAAAGAGGGTCTGTACATCCCTTTGCAATCAAATCGATCGGAATCCGAATTTGTTATATTTTTTTTTTCCAGTTTTCGATATTATATTGTAAATATTCTGTTAAACGACCAAGCCGATATAGGTGGCATGAACCTAGTAAACCTTGTAAGCGGTTTATTTGGGTTTTGGAGATCCATATAAAGTCTTGGTTCATGTATTGGCCCACCACTATCCAGTAATGGAGTGATGCATGTATGAGCGAAAAATCGGCCACATCACGGATCATCCAAATGTTACTGAGAGACAAGCTAACAGACCTCGCGGTCTGCGTAAATGGTCATTCATCGACATGCTCTGATTGAACGTAACACCATAGTTCCTCACAAGTTGCGAGTGTTTGAGATAATAGCTTCGCCCACTTGATGTGCGAGGTGCTGTGTGTGACGGCCACTTTAACACGCTGCTGCTCAGATCCGAAAACATTAAAATCATAATTGTCATTTTAGGCAGTTGATGAAAAACAGTGGCGGTGTATGCCGATAGTTTACCGTAGTGGTGGAAACGTCTACTGACAGTTGGTCAGGCTAAACGACACATATACCGTGGGCAACGGCTAACACAGGAACATTAGGTCATGGTTCCGCACTAGGGGCGTCGGGCGGCAGCAACGTGTAGTTGGAACTAGAAGAACCAATAGTGCTTGGAGCTAAACTGCACGAATGAACCCATGTGTTTAAGTTTCCAGGATCCTGGAGACGAGAAGCAGTTTCAAACAAGCCCATGGGGCCCTGTAATGACCTTTGACCGTGATCTTCAAAGGGAAAAAAAAAGATTGTTTTAGCAGTCAATGAACATTGTTACTGGTTTCGTGAAATCCATCGAAGGATGACCACCTGAGGGGGAAGAACAATTCACACAGTGCCTATTGTGCCTTTAATGACCTTTGACTGGGACTACCCTCAACATGTGACTTGAGAAAATCAATTGAGGCCTGTGGGGATACCATTGTTTGAAATTTCATGAAAGGGGCACTCGGAGCCTACGTGGGACCTTGAACAAAAATAGAACATCCCGAAGGGACGGCTGTTAGGAACAATCATATGACCGAACATCAGCACTGTGCACCAATATTGTAGGATGATACATTTTAACATCTAATTTAAAAACACATAATGGCCCATATTGCCCCTTAATGACCTCTGACCTTGTCCTTCACAGGAGCAAACATGTCCCATGGGTCAATGAACATTATATCCAGTTCGGTCGACATCCAGCGTAAAATGATGTATGGGAAGCCAAAAAGGCAATTGTTTGAGATGAGGCAGACCGACAGACAGACAGACAGACAGGCAGGAGAAATGGCATGCAGCTTCGGACCGACAACATGTTCCTGTGGAAAGCCGCACTCGAAGACGACCTTGCGATGTGACGGCATTAGTGTGGAACCACTTGTGACCTGTTAGTAAAATGAGACTTAACCTTGTCAGTGCAGTCCGCGAATTCCACGCGTGCGAAATATAGAATGCACGCATCTTAATGGATGCATGGGCTTCTCTGCAGTTTTGAGCTCTGGCCTCGTGCAGGTCATAAATGACGAAGCATCTTCTGCAGGCTCACTCCTGAAGGCACTGTTTTGGCAGGATCCGAATCGCAAAACCACCATATGATACACCATCGTTAACTATGATTCCCAGGTCCCACTTCGCATCAAAAGATATTTTAATGACGTACAATATCGACTCGGAAGATTGCAATATCAAAAATATTCACACCTATATCTTCTTCCGTCTTCGGCAACCATTCGATCCCGACCAACTGGCATATCTTCGTCAGGTTCATTCGCTTACTCTCTGACGGGTTCTGACAGGCAGTCTAAAGCCATATATGTAACGACATTAAAAAACTGATTAGATCACTCTCACGTTTTTCGTCCCATGAGCAGGACGAGGCGATCCAATCTGTCGTTAAACTCCAAATGGGCCCAGGTGAACTGACGCTTCTAATTAAACCATGAGTGTTTTTCCATGCGTTGGTTTCCGGAAGCCGTTTGCAATATCGCTCAATATTATAGGTGTCATATTGATCCTACTGTGATACGACACTGCAATTTTGGAGAATAGTCATTTTCAACACCTTTTTTTAGACATGATCTCCTGCCGTCAGGGACCATGTTAGTAATACCTGTTTCCAATAGTTGCCAATATTACAGTATTTCGGCATGCTCAACTATAAAAATATTGCAAAACGACAGAGAATATTATACAAAAAATGTTTGCTTCCAAGTGCCACCAACTGGGCGGGAAAAGGCCCTTCATTATTCAATGTATTTGGGCGCTAATTATTTGCATATTGTAACTATATACGCATAGAACTCAGGTTCCCCGTGCCGTTGTACCACTATATTACAGATAGTTGCAGATGGCTTCAATCTCTAACAGATCGAAGTCAATGTCCAAGATATGCCTATAGATGAATATTGAACAATTATCCAGATTTGATCCCAAAAACGGCACCGTTTTGACGCATTGGGTCGCCAACATCATGGAAAGGGGAATACTCTGAAGGGAGTCTATCCCTATCAACACCGTACGTGGGAAATATGATTGTTCGCTTGGCTTCGACAGGTTGTATCAGAGGTAAATTCCATCACGTATGAATTTCTGACCTCGGCGAAAATCTGTACATTCTTTGGAATGCGGCAGGTTTAATCGAAATAGTGGCATTCTGTTTTAAGCATTGATTAGGATAATAATTAAAGAAATGGGGGGAAATCCGAATGAGAAATGAACAACATTGCCAATGAATGGCACAGTAGCTCACCTATCAAATCGCAGCAGTTGAGTTGTGAGTTGTGAATATTCTTAGTGATACTTGGATGGAACCTTTGACATCGAAATTACCAAAATGCCCTAGTGTGTCATTGGTCAATGACGATACGATAACGTGTATCATTCCATGATGAAGAGGGCAACCTGGCCGTTCGACAAGATCAATCAGAGTTGACTCTATATGACTTTGACCCAACTTTCTGAACACCTTCATAAGTATCATCAGTCGGAAATAAGACTAAACTGGCAATGTGTCAATCTATGAGCATCCGAAATATTTGTAGGAGAATAAGCCGCACGAAGGTTATCAAAAAAAATAGGACGCATTGGACCCCTAATGACGAGTTAGTGTGTGTGTGAGTGGAGTGACGAGGAAGTTTTCGTCGCTGCTCCTCCTGAACAAAGCTCAGCCCTGTAGATTTATAATCACAGTGCCCGGGTTGGTTAGGTTCGGTGATTTCAATGCAGTGGGGCGTGAAATCTGCGGTACTCTTAGTTATGAATTGGAGACCACGGCACGCTTACACGACTCTTTTGTTTTGAATTTCAAAACAATTTCAAACTTCAACGACTGGCTGCCGCTTCAGACGAGGCTCATCCGCTGTCGGTACTCTGGTAAAGTGAGATGCCTTGTGTTGTTGTATTTTAGCCTAGCCTTATAATAGGCTATAATCATCAGCAATAATATTGGAAAAGGAAACAGTTGACACGTAGCCTAGCCTAGCCTCAAGGGCGCTGAGACGACTCAGTGTAGTAGAGCTACTCGGGGCACTCACGACGGAATAGTGGTTGATGTACGATCCTAGCTATCCAGGTATGGTGTGTATGGGAAGTGAGAGTCAGGTTCTCAGAAAACTGTTCAATTCTTATACGGTCAGGCGAGCTAGTGGGTTGCTAGGTCTACCAGTAACCGTTTTGTGGACGTTAGGTCCAAAGAGGACTGTCCACACCACAGAGTCGAGAAGCTGAGATAACTAAGAAATGCATGGTGAAATGGAAAACCTCCGAAATCCAGGGAAGGATGTTATATTCATGAATGAGGGGACAAGTCATTATGCAATCACAGATAAAGATGGTTGACAGTATTGCCCATTGGGCACTCGGCGTTTGAATGCATCGTGTTACCTACGCCAAAAATATTCCCGCCCACAGGGCAATTGGCGAAAAGTCCTAGAAACATTTAGGCCAATTTGAGAGCCTAGTAGAAACACCTCTGCGCATGAGGCAATTGCAGAATGGCGCTTAGCCATATGCGTACTATATTGGCATGCCGAACTTTCATCGCCCAGGGGGTAACTCGATGATTTTGGGCTTAGGCAGAAGAAAAAGTCACCGTCAGCGAGGCACAATTTGACGATGATGAGCCCAACTACAGTACATGGGAAATCTGCCTAAATGTTGCTACATGCATAGGATTCAGTATCGATCAAATTGTATCAATTTTCCAAACGTAGATATTGTATTCTTTTCTCCAGGCATGCGTGTCACACTCCATCTTTGTATATACAAATGTTGTAAAAGCATGGCCACTACGGACTAACAGACTAACACCTAATATTTGTTACGCATGGACAGAGAATGTAACTCAGAGGATTCCGCGACATAATTTTTATATTGATATTAACTCCCAGAACTACATCAGTATTTTCATTATTTAATCATGAATCATTTCAGTCTGTTTAAGAATCTCATGACGTTATATCAAGAGCGCTAATTCTAGTTCAACATGGCATGTCACCTTTGGACTCTTCTCCAGTGCAACTGAGGATATTGAGTTTAAGGAAAATGTCGCAAAATCCCGAGAAAAAATGTTTGCAAGTTCCTGCTGAAAATCTATGGGTATAACCTTTCAGATTAGTTATAAAGAATATTCGATGCCCCGTGTATCTTGTATGAAATGTTCCCGTAACTGTATACTTTCACGGCTATGTTGTCTCTCACGAGAAAATTTCTGCCTACACAATTTTGGTCAATAGCGGCGAGAGAGAGAGCGAGAGATGATTGTGTTGCCCACTACTATAGTAAATATGTGTCGCAAACGTGCTGACAGACTGCCACAGTATAAGAGGAGTGTTGTCATTATTTATATATAGCTACAAGTGAATGTAAGCTAGTTCTAGTTGTGAAGACGGAGCATCTATGAAGCTGACCCATGTAGGGTTGCACCTATGTTCACCCTGTAAACGTCCGTTTCAAATTACCACGGACGGCAACTAATTTGAAAAACTTTACAGTATATTGTCGCAACGACCATTGCCTTCAATTCGTTGGGCCAGATTTGAATATATTTATGTATTTAAATTTCTGAATAAAAGTATTTGAATTTCTAGGGGTTAATTACATCGACGTCCCTAGTGCCTCGTCCTTTGACTAAGCGAAACAAACAGACTCATGGGGTGACAAGGAATTTCTTGGGCTGCCCTATATCTTGTGAATCGCTACCAATTCATCTGAGCGAATGTCAAGCCTGGATGAGTCAATTAAAAAACAAAGAACAATTGGGACTCCTTTTTTTAATATGCTGCCCAGCAGCCATGGCGCCATCGTCGTGGAAATTAAAAACATGTAGGCTAGGGTCGAGGTTGTCCGCCGATGATTGTGGCGGTTTTGTTTTCCTCCCTCCTCTTCTGTATTCGCGCCTCGAGCACTGAATAACTGGATTGTGCGCGTTACAACCATTTAATCAGCTACTATTCTCATGGTCAATCGCACCCCATTGAAGGCGTATCGGTTGTTAGCATAATATTTCCATTATTTGAACTCAGCAATTTTTGTTGCATAGCGTAGTATAATGGAAGTGGGTTCCAAATCAATTCCATCCTAATTTCATTCTGTAGATATATTTTTTTCCGAGGTTAAGGTCTGTAAATAAATAGCTAGTACACCCTCTAAAAATTGGAGTTGGAGTTCAGTGTATGGTTTGTACAAAATGAAAGTCCCCGGGAAAGTTGTCGTGTGCAATGTGTTATATAGCGGGAACTATTTTGTGTCGTTAATCACGTCTCCACTGTTCAGATCATGTTCGAGGTCGATAAGAAAGGGGGGAATGGGATAAAAAATATATTACACAAATAACAAACTAGTATTAATTGTCACTTCTATCTAGACTAGCGTCGGCAAAGTTAGGCAGAAGAAGAAAACCGAATTTGGCCATCTGCGAGATTGCACTAACTCATGGTAATAAATGGTCCCGATTACCCAGCACATCAGTAACGGCTGATAAATAATGACCATGCAGCAGTCGCGTTAAACCACACATCATAAAATCACTGTGGGGTAGTTAAAACTGCAAAATACTGATGCGTGTGAAAAAGCTAATAATAGATCATAATAACTGATAAAGGTTAGGGAGCTCTCATCGGTTTACTGACCCCTCTGTGGCTATGATAATGGTTGATACAGTTAGATAGGGAAATGTTTGGGGGCGTGTGTACCATTTCCGCTTAGCGATATCAACATCAAATGATTAGTAGAATGATTGAACAGGGCATGAGCCGAATTACAGCTGCGGTATGCTTGTACTGTGGTGTTCCTAGAATATTAGTTGTGAGTGGACATAATCATCCTTTCTGAATCAATACTTAATACTTAATCGTACTACGTATTAATCTCCATGAGCTACCATGTCCCACCACCACTCTTTGTAGCGGGGGGGGGGGGGTATGGGGTAATTAACAAATTATCTAACGCCGCCAATTTTGGGAATGCCACTGATAGAAGTATTGATATAACATTATAGAAGTATTGATATGAAGATATAGAAGTATCGATTAAAGCTATAGAGTATGATATGAAGATAATGATATGAAGATAATGGCATTTAGCAACAACCTTAAGTTCACACCGAGCTTGTTAAGCGACCACGGGCGTCTATTGGACCCAAGTTGGGATATATTGGAATGGAGTGTTATTCCTGTTCGCCCTCGGTATCACATCAAGTTGACAAACATAAAATTTTGGAAAATCTTAGTAAACATGAAACTTAGCGCACACGGAGGAGAAATTGTTTCGCGTTTCTTGAGTCATTCGAGCCTCATAAATTTTAGAAATGTTAACAACTATAGAGAAAAACTGGGAACATCGAAACCTGGGAACATCGAACCTCGTAAACTCGGGGTGTCATTAAAACTTGAACGCACGAAAAGGGAACATCGGACCCCGGGAACATCGAACCTCGGGAACATCGGACCCCGGGGACATCGAATGATAGTACCTTCTCATATTACTGTACATCCCGATGTCTGCTAGATGCCATCGATCAGGAAGACATACCGTGAATCTAGATCTTTTCTATCTTAGCACACTTCATCAAACCGATTGCGAAGTTACCCGAAGACTGGACATTATGTCAAATAACATCTATAGAACAAGCCAATCACATACATTTATTGGACGACCCAGAATGGCTCTATAATATACATATCAGGACGAATGCAGTGACCTAACACTCGGAACGGAAGGTAAACTCATTGAAAAATTGGCAGTATACCGGTATAAAAAATATTGTGATGCGTGACGACAATTCACTGTAAAGTGGAACCAGTCGATGCTGGACAGCATTTGACGAAGTGGACGGAGTCATCAGCACAGACCGTGAGCGCATCCTACCAGTAATGAACTGCATGGAACAAGGCTTGATCATTGAACAAATATTGGCCTATAAACATGCCGTAACTGTCATCAACGAGGAGTGTTGGGCTGCAGCTAACTGATGGGTGAACTTGGTAAGAATGCACAAGAGATATGTACTATTGACTTCGAAACTAGATGAAAAGACGACCTGACTATAATTTCTGCTAGTTTGGCGGAATCACGTGGGAGCTATTTTTGTTAGGCTAATAGAATGCTACTGCCATGTGTAGGAAGAACAAGGACCCCGATTTGTTCCGTCCTAGCTAGAATTGTATTACCTATTAAGTAACAAACCCGCCATCATCGATGAAGCTTTCAGTCACATTAAGCTAGCTGAGTGGCGAAATTTATTGTGCCTCATTGGTGGGGGGGGGGGGGGGCTGAGATTACCTTTGAACTACCAAAGTTTCGTCACGAATATGTAATTCATGTCACTCTTCTTTAGCCGCCGACTACGCCCGTGAGATGGTAGATAGGACGGGGTCAACGCGACTCAATTATTCTTTGGAGAACAGGGATGTAGTCGGACCGGTCTCGGTCTCGAATTATTCTCAAATTGCCGGTCTCGGTCTCAACTTTCGAGACCGAGTGTAGAGACTCAAAATGTGAGGGTGGTCTCGGTCTCGGCCTATCCGGTCTCGACTACATCCCTGGTGGAGAAAGCGTCAATGCAGGGAATGGGTCCGGGTTTCATGTAAAACTTTTCACTGCAACTGAAACATACATGTCTTTATTACTGCCAAATGAAAAAAAAAAAGATGAAAAGAAGGGAGCAATATTTTCGAAACCCTCCTTCAAGAAGCTTACTCATTGAAAACCCACATAATAAGGCTTCACCCATCCAGTTGAGGTCGCGATTGAGTTTATAAACTTTTAAAATATTCACAGTCTGCCGGCAATGACCTCACGGTCTAATGCGGAACAGTACGGCTCTGTACCAAAATCAACACGCATGACTGCAAAAGAATCTCTGACTCACCGGGGAATCAATACTTGAATTGTGTATTACAATAATAAGGCTATTAAAATGATAAACAAACCGAAAATATATAATAATAGTATGAAAGCAAAAGAAAGTTGAAAACAGGCGTTTCGCCCTGTCGGGTTCCAACAAAACTTGTGGAATGTGTCCTTGAAACTCTTCCATTATCACATGAGATTGACATTGCACCTACTGATTAATTAAATTTGGTGATGTACATATATATATTATCGACGTCACAGAGAATCAGGCCGCCGCGTAGACTTACTGAAATGAATTGTACAATTTCGCCCTTTGATAACAAAACAACCGTTCGTGGTGTTTAAAAATTCTATGAACAGTTTCGTGAATTTTCAGGCCAATTATCTATCGTACATTTGTCACAGGTGTTTTTTAAGTACTTGTTTTGCGATGACTTTGCCTAACAGAGGTTCCCGCGGTTCTCCTACGTGACGTCACAAGAGACAATTTGTAATTGAAGATTGTGCCCAATACACAGCTTTAGTGTATTTTTTGTTGTTGAAAATTTGGATAGGACCGACCACAAGGCGAGGCCGCAATTTGGGTGTGAAGAAAACATAGCACGAATTTCGACCATTACGTACGAACACATTACAGACAGGGTTCATAGGTCATTATCATTCTCGTATCTCCTAAAACATTCTGGAGTTGACCGATTCAAATGTTACGGGATGTCTCAATTTCATCGTTGTTTCATTTTGTTCGGGTATAATGGTATTGAAAATTTCAGAATTAATGTTCCATCATTATTTCATATTCCTATTTCCACGACTGCACTTCGCAGCAATCTGAAAGTGAGGTTACCAGCGATCTGGGGCGTGCACGTCCATCCGTGGTCCACAGTGGGGGAGGCTGACATGACTTCACCGCCTAAAACTACTGTGTGGAAATCGAGAAGCCAAAAGGCGCATCCTCAAAATGTAGCGAAAGACGACCCCACCCTCCAGGATTATTCGAGGAAGGGGTTAAAGCCGGAAATGTATACACCCGCTGACTCGCTTGAGTTGTAGGCTTCTATTGCTGATGGGAATTAGCTCCCCTGGCCTGTTCCGGCGTACTGCCATCTACCCTTAGGCTCATTGGTTTGTTACTACTGACATAACTTATTCTGTTGCCGAGATCAACTCTGTTTATATTTTTCATAAACAGAGTATAAACAGAGTATCAAAGTATTGATTATAGTGATACCACTGTTCGGGTCACAACATGGTTCAGGACTCATTGCTGCTGGTCGGGAGGGAATTCTGCTTCCAGAGTAGGGGTCAGTCATCCCTTTCGAGAAAAAGAGGGGGGGGGTGAGGTGGACTGCGTTACGCATTTAAGGGAGACTTTCACTATTGGTTGGGGCGTAGCGTGGCGCCGAAAATCGCCGAAAATGGCACTTGTCGGGCTAATTGCAAACGTATGGAGGATCTAGATGAGCGTACATGGAAACTAGGCCGCTTAGATGCCACCAGAAATGCACTTCCCTTTCTTCACTGACCTAATTTACGGAGCTGATGCCGTGGCCCAGCCATAACTTTTATAAAGGCGCTGGACATTAAACTGGTGGGCTTCTCATATTATCCATTAAAATTGCTCAAATCTCAGAAAGTGCCTAATTTCATTGAAGTTCATGTAGGCCTACAGTACCTATGGGAAACCACCATATTTTTGCTCTCTTTCCTTGGTACATACACATTCTTGGAGATGAAAATCGTTTCCATTTTCGTCGGAACGTAGGGAAGTTTAAAACTAGCAAGGTCCCACCACTAGTTGGGAACTCGATAGGATGAGGCCAAGAGGGGATGTAACCAGTGAGGAACCAACGTTGTAAGGTGGGGGTCTTACTGATCTAGATTTCTCCTTCTTGACCCCAGCCCCCTCTCCCGCCCCAGTAGCTGTATCCACGTGCATGAGGCGCTGGATCAACGAGACGTCAGAATATGGGGATATCCCTACAGCAAGCCTACATAATACCAGGTGTCTGAATCAGCTTGCCTGGACGGGCAATGGTGGGCAGTGCTTTGCGTGCTACGGGATAAATTTGTTGGAAACTCGACAGCTTTCCTCGTTTTTATACGATGGGAATCACGCCGAATAGCAACAACCACTGATTAGAGAATACCTATAGGATCATATTGCCTTGATAAACCTATAATTATTTTGTGAACCAGAATTTGTCGACCAGTCATAGACAATGATCCCCATTAGGTCTAATCATGATTGCCCCCACCAAACTCACATAGCTCTCCACAGTACCGGAACACTCTTGTGCCGTCATTGTCCCTGGTATGGACAATCGGAAGATTTTCGTGTGTCTTCGTGATTAAGCTCAGCATTTGATCATCGGCCGTGACATACGCTTCGCTCAGTAATAGGTAGGCTACGGGTCTGGTTGACCAGTACCTGCGCTGGTTTACCAGCTATCTACCAAAAGATCACAATCAGTTTTAAGGTCAATGGGGTTCTCTAGACAGACGTCCTCTTCATTGGGCGTTCTGCCCAAATAGTTGTGATCGTCCTGTTATGATTTTTGCCTGCCTGCCCCTATGATGTAAATTTTGTTTCGGCACAAAGCTTCCTGTGTCAGTAATATGTGAGTGGAATGACACAGGGAGCTCTATATCAGTTAGGTCCGCCCAAAGAACAACTGAAGCTGATGTCATACACAATTTCGGGAAATGGCATAGTGACATACATTTGGAAACTAGCTGCCACCCCTGGCTAAAACTAAGAGATAACAAAACATCTTGGATAGCAAACTCTCGGGGTTTCCAGTTCAAATAACTGTGGGGTGACCATGGTGGGCCATAAATTATTGTTGACACCGGACATCATATTTGACGTGGATACCCTCACACAATGGTGTGACCCTCCCTCATGTAATTTGGGTTTCATATTACTCATAAAACCTCTCACAAACTAGCCAGGTGGATCATCAGGCCTTGTACTGCTCTCAATGGATGACTTGTCCAAGCTGGCGACCTACATCCGAACCCGGTCCTTATAAGCGAAATATCTGTGTGATTTGCAGCAAGTCTGCAAAATGGGGCCAGCGTGCAGTCTGCTGTGACAAATGTGGAACAAGTGGTACCATGTGGGATGTATGGCATGATGTTTCCTCATACGGAATTTTTGCAAGAAGTAGTAACGTAAGTTGGGATTATGTATCAAATGCGACAACCCTAATCATGCTTATTCCCGGCTGTGTGCTAGCTCTGATGCTTAGCCTCAGTAATAGTCTTTTCCTGTTGGTGAATCCAATGGGGATAGTTTAGGCTACCTCGTGCTACATCTTTCCCCCCGTACCGTTAACATTAGGTCTTCTCGCCTTAGCACTGCTGAGTCAATTCCAAGACCTATTCCTTTCATAATTGATTAGTACCGGTACTACTGGTTCTAATACATACTCAAGAGACCTGTCTGCATAGTAAAGTTCTTCATAACAGGAATAGAAATTCCCTGAAGGTGTTTTATGGTTATAAATTTTCTGTAGTATCAACAACAAGGTGGCGACCTGGCATGTGTATTGAAAACTATAGTCCCGATGTGATAATAGGTACAGAAACTCACTTGAATGAAACTATCCTAGTAGTGAGCTTTTCCCCTTGACTTTACAGTCGTCAGTAAAGACAGGAACACGGGAATCTAAGGGGAGGGGTCTTGGTGCCCTGCGCAACGACCTTGGTTGGCTACCCATCGGGTCGCTTTAGACTCAAATGCCGAGATTAGTTTGGGTCTCGGTCGAAAAATACACTGGTGCCAAGGATAGTACAATTGGCTCCTTTTACAGATCTCACCCCCTCGGTAAAACTCTGCCGAGTACGGGATGCATTGCGCCTCTCATTGATTCGATGGTAACTCGGATAAACGGCCCCCATGCATTTTAGGCAGGTTGATTTTAACTCCCTAGCATGACGGGGCTTCCCTTTTCTTTCCGTGCTGGCGGGTCATATGTCAACTTTCCCGTTTCAAATGGTCTGAACATAGCAGCAGATTTTGGTCTCGGGAACAGATCGTCAGGTCACCCACTCGAGGCAATAACATTCTTGAACTCTTTTTTACGACGAACCCGACACTGGTGAGCGATCCTGGGTCGTACCCGGCATCAGTGACCATTGATGGGAATTCCGTTATCAGTGTTAGCACTAAACCAAGAAGCTCTAAACAAAGACCCACCGAAAATTATACATGTACAGTTAGGGCAGATTTGGGAAGGTTTAAAGCGCCACAGGAGGATTGGACCGAGAGGGTCTTGACTTCCCATTCTACTTCTGAGGTCTCAGCGAACTCCCTCTACAACGAATTCTGTGCTACCACCAGGATGCTATGGATGTACTATTCATCCCCTTCCAAAATGGGAAAGCCGGCCATATCTCTCCATGGATGATAGCAGGATCAGACGCAAATGACAGGCGCAAACAACGTGCTTATAACTCTCACCGTAGATTAAATACTACAATCAACTGTGAACGATATCGTTAATTAAGGAGAGAAGAAACACATGAAAATATCAAGCATTCTTATAGGACGTACATAAAACAAAATATTTGTTTGGAATTCCCCCAAGAAATTTTATGGTTTCATTAAAAGCCTTAGGGTTGACACGTTGGCAATCCCTGCACTATCGCAGAACGGGAGGTGGGTGGCTGAAAAATGCGGCGACAAAAGCAGATATTCTAAATAATCAGTTTTGTTCTGTGTTCACGAGGGAGGAAAATCCAGAGTCCCGGGTACTAGAAAGATCCGCTCATGGGAAATATTACGGTGAAACGACGGTGTTTAAAGCTCGTGTTAAAGACCCTGGATCCCCACAAAGCTTCTCGCCCAGACGAGATACCTGCTAAGATATTGAAGCTTTCCGGCGAGGAGATGCCCCGGCCCTCCGTACCCGTCTATTTCAAAGATCTTTGAACACCGGAGAGGTCCCTTAATGTGGTTGCCAAGCCAAACATCCACCCATTTTCAAGAAAGGCGATAGAACCATGGCTTATAATTACCGGCCCAGTTTCACTTACCTATATCTGGGGCAGGTTGCTCGAACACATTATCCACTCGCAGGATCATGGGTTCATCTTGAAAATCATTCAGTCATAACAAAAAAAAACAGGACCACGGCTTTCGTAGTGGATATTTCTTGCGAGACTCAATTAATCCTCACGTTCAAGACCTGGCCAACTTCTGACATAAAATCTCAGGTTTATATGGCTATTATGGATTTCTCCCAAGCGTTTGACACTGTGCCCATAGAAAGGCTTCTTCCAAACTCGCTGGAGGTGGATACAGGACCCGTGTTGACTTGGGTGGTAACCAAGCTTTCTTTCCCAACGCACTCAAAGATATGGTAAACGGTGCGAAATCATGGTGGGCAAAGGTCACCGCGGGTGTTGTGTACCACAGGGAAAACGTTTTACTGGCCCTCTCCTTTTCCTATTTGTAATAAATGATCTTCCAGAGATGCATAGCTCCTCTGTGCGTCTCTTTGCTGACGACTTGTGTGTTGTTATCGTGAAGTGAGGAGGTGAAGATGATCGAAATGTACGCCAGGATGATCTAAATAAGGTACATGAATGGTCAATGAATGGCAAAATGAAATTTTAACCACGGATAAATGTTTTATCATGACATTACTCATGCCGATCTCCGTACAGCTCGCCCTACACACGGGGTGGCCAAAGTATTTGGTCTGTGGTGGACCACCATCTTATTTAGGGATTACTCTTTCAAACAACCTCAGTTGGAAACTCACATACGAAAACATTGGTGGGTGAAAGCTAACAGATCCTGGGGATTTATCCGTAGGAACCTTTATCCTGTATCAAACAACAACAGCTTGAGGCCTACAGATTACTTGTCAGACCCGTGTGGAGTAACGCTCCTCAGCCTGGATCCGTATACAAAAAAAAGAATATAGACCTATTGGAATCTGTCCAGAAAAGAAGCGGCTCGCTTTATCACACGCGACTATTATATCTAGAGCCCCTGGGGGTGCTACCCAGATGGTTAAAAGCCTGGTGTGGGAATCCCCTTGACGTCCGCCAGAAAAACAAGACGACTGTGTATTTTTAAACAAGCACGCTTAGGTCCAATTGTCCTGCCCATAAGTCACTCACAACCTGTCCGGCGTCAAATTCAACGGCACCACGCACCGCAATTCATACACCACCATTGCGGCAAACAAAGATTTGCTCACAAATACTCGTTCGTCCAAAGAACTGTACGAGACTGGAAAGCACTGCCAGTCAGCATTGTGATCCATTGAGGATTAATACAGTTTCAAGGACAGCTGTGGGCAACCATATACACCTGGCTTGGAGACGGGACTATTTTGTTTATGTGGGCTGCCAACCCCATCCGGGTCGTCTTGCCCTCGTAGGAGCGTTGGCCAGTATCTCATTACCAGTACCAAGTACCAGTACAAGGGACCAATAAATTCAATGTGTCGAGTCTGCTAGGAAATCTTGATGTTTCTGTTGATTCTGACTGACTTCCAGGAACACATTCAACACATTGGTAGGATGACTATTCTGGCGTATCCGGTCCATGACGACTTTCCTCTACCAGAATGTCTACTATACTGCAAGTTGATTTCTATAGGGTTACCCAAGCAATCTGTCCAAGTTACAGTATCTACAAAGCTCTGCTGCGAGAGAATGCTACTGGTTCCACATACGGGATAATCCGATTCGTATTTTATCGTGTCGCCCGCCACTGGCTCCCTTAAGTTACAGATTCTTCAAGATATCTATCCTGGTTTACAAAAGTTTGTTTGGAAACACCCCTATATATCTTCTGATCTCATAGCGGGACCGCTACAGCTCCGTAATAGATCCATTAGTTCAACAGATGGAAACGGAGTTTTGTGTCCCCAATGCCTGAAAACAAGAGGGAATCGTTTAGTATGGCCTCCATACTCTGCCCGCTGCCATTCGCTGGACCGGTCCAGTCCAGTCCAGTCACACTACACTACACTACAACTACTATACTATACTATACTATACTATACTATACTATACTATACTATACTATACTATACTATACTATACTATACTATACTAACTATACTATACTATACTATACTATTACTATTAAATAAGCCTTTGGCCTATAGGGTCTGTAGCTTTTATGTTGTATCTAAAATTTCTTCCTGATCGTACAATAATCTCCCAGGGCTTTCAATAATACTAAATGTCAAACTTCTGAAATTTTCTCTTTTCTTCCGCGAATCCGATAGCCCCGGTTTCCTGTCGGGCAGTTATGAATGACAAATGCAAGCATGATAGAGTAGAGGAATGAGATACTTTTCAATCCTGCCCACACCATACCAACTTCAAAGTGACTCTTAAATCCGTAACAGGAAGTCGTATAAAAACGTCGATTTTGAGCTGACACATTCAGTTTTCACCAGCCATTGTACTGGAGGGTATTACATAAATTCCAGGACAGGCATTTCTCAATTTTTAAGTTTGGTTCTTCAGGCAACACCCAAAGGAGTTCTATCTCATCGTGGTGGCACTTATTATTGCCCGTGCTTGGTGGCTTTGAAATACGGATTTCATAACTTGGGCGTCTACTATTTCAGTGATAATTACGGTAACTTCCAGTTAATGCCATGGTCCAATGTATGTATCACGCATAGGTAAGTATTTTTTTCTTGCACTTTGGTCCAAATGTTTTAACTGTAATATTTTCCTGCCGTTTTTGATTATGGCAGACATCATTATGTACGTCTGAACATCACATCACCCTCTGTTGACGGCCAACTATGTCGCTTCAGGGAGAGTGCATCATGTAGCATGTCATGTTGTGCTTTGGTGTCTCATGATCAAAACCGGGGCGTGGTCTCCTCCCTCTGCGTCAACTGCGTGATTATTCCATTCGTTTGTTTGAATGCCCTTTCATGGGCAATTATAGGACTCTTTGAAACAATCTCTTGAATATTGGGATTATTAAACCGTGCGTAGTTAATCTCTTTTGTGTGGGGTGGTCCACCTCACCCGCTGTATCCGTACTTAAGACACTGGTAAGTGACATTTTGGCTTCCTGTGTTTCGCAAAATATGTTAACAATAGCGAGTCGCATATAATGATCATGAAAATGAAATGCAGGACAGTCCTCAGTGCTGGTACTCTCAGAGCAATGTAATCAATCTGAGAAACCCACATACCCACATACCAAGTATGAGCTTCATCCATCAAGCTACTGGTAACAGCAGTCTTGATGAGAAAAAATGGATTGTCATGAGGGATTTAGCGTATAATCTCACTTCAAGATCAACATGCGGCTATTATTAGGGAACATACAAATGAGCTGGCATACATTAGAAATCATTGGAATGAAGACAACGGCTCTGTGATGATCTCATGGTTAGTTTGTGATGTTGTCTTATTGAAATAAAATGTTTGAGCCTACTAATGTAAATTTTGTGGAAAAAATCGGGTTCAACGGAGAGCTGGTGCTTACTGGTGTTGGAATATTATTGACGTACTGGGCCCCAGTGCCATAAAAAGTCCTCTGCTTTGCTATGGTGCATCCTCATTTTTAGTTCGGTAGATCATCGCGAATCAATGGTGTAGTCCGGATTTTCCATTCTAGGGAAGGGGAATGTCCAAAAGTTGGCATAATCTGATATTGCATAGCCCATGATAAGATTCCACCGGCATGACGGGTTGGGGTGGGTTAAGTTAAAAAGTCTTGATGATGGTGATCACCAGGTCCTTTCTAAAATATCCATTCGAGTCTCACAAGTTGTCCCAGACTTCTTCTTTAAGCGGAGGGGTGATATCCGACCATTGGTTTACGTATAATAATCACTTAATAATAATAATAATAATAATAATATAATAATAATAATAATCTAATAAATATATAATAATCAATACATTTTAATGCTCCTTCTCAAGAAGGACGAACAATACACAAGTTCAAAAACAGCAACGACGAAACAAAAAGAAGAGAGTGGTCGTTTTGCTGTTCTCTTGAAAGTACGCCAGAGCTAGAGCTGACAACCTTCAGCTATGAGAGCATTCCACAGCTTCAGGGCTGCGGCGGCGGAGAAACACCTATCACCAGTACAACATGAATCACGGGGTACCTCGAGCAGGGTCCGAGTGGAACTCCGGAGGTTATTCCGATGCGGATGCCTAATGACCAGCATGTCGGATAGTTATTGTGGTGCTTCGAGATCCTAGATACTCATATCACTATTTCACGCATATTATGGTGTATCAATGGTGCTAGATCATTCTTGCTTCCGCGCCAAACTTGGAACATGCTCCCCACGGTCAATCAGGAGGCTGTCCCCTTACTCTCTCGAAAAAGGCTGAATAGCTTGTTTCCTCAAACCATCTAGTGGTTGCTGCTCTTGTAGGTTGCCATGCCTTGATTGTTTTGTGTTGTTCTCTATATTGCTTTGTTGTAGACTTTGAGGACGCTATCTAAATCCATTGTATTATTTTATTTATTATATTATTAATTATTATTATTATTAGTCTTATATTATTATTATTATTATTATATTATTATTCTATTCCGTTGTTTAGTGGGTAAGGAAGAGAAAGGGAGGACAAAATCCCCATTATAAACCCTGAAACTTCACATCCCAAACAGTCAAAATAGAAGAAATACCCAGATGCCTAAAGATTTCGCCCACGATTCTTGAAAAAAAAAAATCAGACTGTCTTGAACGCATTCGCACCTAGGCAAACACTTCTTCAGGAAGGCTTCTGCACTCATTAACAACTCTCTGCGAGAAGAAAGATTCCCGAATTCCGATCTACGGCCAATCTACAGCGTTTACCACTAAGTTTTAGGCAATTCCCCCTATTGGTGGTAACTTTTGTCCAACTCAAGAAATGGTGAAAGGGAAGGTCCTCGAATCCATGCACTATTCCAAAAACCTGGATCAAATTACCCCGAATTCGCCTCATTTTCATCGGAGTAAATCCCTCAGCAGAAACACCCCCGAAGCACAGATCCCAGAAGAGAAGAACAACCCAGATGCTCAAAGAATCCTCTCACAATTCTTGAAAAATAAGTCAAGACTGTTCTTGAACGCATTCGCACTCATAGGCAGAACAACTTCTTCAGGAAGGCTTCTGCACTCATTAACAACTCTCTGCGAGAAGAAAGATTCCCGAATTCCCGGATCTACCCAATCTACAGCGTTTACCACGAAGTTTTAGGCAATTCCCCCTATTGGTGGTAACTTTGGCCAACTCAAAGAAATGGTGAAAGGGAAGGTCCTCGAATCCATGAACAATTTCACAAACCTGAAAATCAAATTACCCCTCGATTCGTCTCAGTTTCACTCGTAGTTCAAACCTCATGAACGACCCCGAAGCCACAGCATCCCAGAAGAGAAGAACAACCCAGATGCTCAAAGAATCCTCTCACAATTCTTGAAAAATAAGTCAAGACTGTTCTTGAACGCATTCGCACTCATAGGCAGAACAACTTCTTCAGGAAGGCTTCTGCACTCATTAACAACTCTCTGCGAGAAGAAAGATTCCCGAATTCCCGGATCTACCCAATCTACAGCGTTTACCACGAAGTTTTAGGCAATTCCCCCTATTGGTGGTAACTTTGGAAAACTCAAAGAAATAGTGGAAGACGGACGTCCGAAACCATTAAACATTTTTAAAACCTGAAACAATCACCACGAATTCGTCTCAGTTCCATCGAAGTTAGACCGAGACGCCCTAATCTCTCTTCGTAAGGTAAATCTCCAAGAGATTGAACTAATCTAATGGCCCTCCGCTGAAAGTTCTCAATTACTTTGTGGTGGAATGCACGTTACAATATTTAGGACCAATGCTTTTTGTATTTTATATACATTTCCAAGAACACCAAACAAGCTACAATAGCAGCGAGAGCGAAAAAATACACAATGCTCACAAAGTATCATTTGACTTCTTATTCCGACCTCGGTCGCATTTGAAACAAGAAGACAATGAATTTGTCAACTTGATAAAAGAGAGAAAACTAAAATAGGACTACACAGTAAACACGAAAGCAGCACCAACGAAAAATAGGAAAAATCGATAGTGTCTACAATGCTAGTAGGTATAGACGTCAAAATTGAAGGTGTGTAATGGCTTAATATTTGAAGATTTCCATGAGCGACATCAGGATGGTCGTCCTCTCCTGTCGTGGCTAGGGTCAAACCAGAAGATTGGGGGCGAGGATAGCCTACTCCGTGATAGTACCTTCTTTAGACTAAGCAATATTTAATAGGTCCAAATGTTCAGTGTATCGATGCTGTACCAGCTGGACCAGAAAGTATAGCAATCAGAACTCGTTTACCTCTCCCGACAACCTCTGACGACATTCAGGGAGAACAACACTTCCTATCTGTCCATCATCTGAAGGGATCCAGGCCTATGAATTCTCTCTGTTTTAGGGTTGCCTAGAGTTTCTGTCTGAGCGGTTGGCGTCCCTCCCCTCTCCTGTAGCCTGATTGGCCTCATACTCCTACATTGACACTTCCCTAATTTACATTTTTGGCTTGTGTGTAATAACAACGGTAGTGTCGCACATGGAAAGTCTTCAGACGCTGACTCCCATTGACTGGATTGAAATTGTTGCGAGAAATCATAACATGAGTAATATAGGTATTACTGCCGATTAGCTCATTGCACCATAAACACAGGTCGGTATGTTACAGTCAACTCGTTGACAACCAGGACTACTTTGTCTCCGTCTGTAGATTCTTGAGTCTATGCCTAACAGTGTTCCTTTGCGAGCAGACGTTGGTAGGCATTTTGCTGACGCATCAATAACCTCATGAATATTGTTAATTGTGTCTTATTCAATTCACATACTTACTTTACTTCTTTGAAGCATGAATCTCCTAACTTGTGTTCTGCTGGTACTGATTGGTGCCCGACTCATGCTGGCTAACAGTAACACACGAGTTGGCCGACATGTACGTATAAAAGAAGGTGCAGCTTTTTGATTCGCTGATTCCATTTTATGAGAGACATTGCATGGATAACCAATCCAACATCGATTGGGTGTCCAAGGCAATGAAGAAGTGATAAGTTGGCTAAAGCGGGGTCAGAGCTCTCGGTTGAGGGGCCTGAGCCTTTTGTTCCTGTCCCATATGTAAGTTGTGTGGGAGAGATCAAGGACTGGTCCATGGAACAATGGAGGGCTTCATGGCTGATCAAAAAATAATAATAATAAAAAAAAAAACCATCATCGGCATCATGCTCACTGAACTCGATTATGCAAGAGTAAAAAGATCGGTCGCTGATATAGCCATCAGAACATTTTCCATGGATAGGTAGTTATAGGCTATATACAGCCTACCCCTCTTTTCATTTTCGGCGCACCCCCTGGTCGAAACATACAGAAGGCCTGAAACTGGTACGTACGGACATTGCGTTCGGTAAACGATACGTGCTTGATAACCGAAAAGTATAAGATCATGAATATTGGGCGTGGCACTACATACACTTAACTGTATACAATGCACCTAAAGTCGAACACACTAGGTATGTGGGAACGGGCCATATATAGATACATTGTTAGACTAGAGACTGAAAACAACCGAGTTGTTGCAGAAATGGTAGGACTTGCCAACCGGTAGACCGGGGTTCGCATCCCGGACGGGTCATACCAAAGACTTCAACCAAACCAAAGGCTCAGTGACTCCTTGACTCTTTCTGACAAAATAAAGCAAGAACACAAGAACCAAATGGGGGAGATTGCACCAGCATACCATCGACGAATTCACTAGATATCCCAACCAACCAATAGGGTTCCTATACTCTTTATATCCATTTAAGGATTTCAGACTTTTACCTATGGTGTCATCAGATGAAGGATCTATTTTAGGGCCAGTACTTTTTATTCTTCCTGAAGGCGTGACGCTATACTAATTGTTGCCGAAGTATCCAATATTTATATCTTTGCGGATACAACAGTTTGGATACCGGAATGAGAAACCTGAATGACAACCTGAACGACCTAACTAGGGAATTATGCATATCTTGCAAACTGGCTAAGAATTAAAAGATTATCTCTGAATGTTCTAAAAACAAACTTATGAATTGTAATAGAATTAATGATGCTAGTGGCATATCGGTCGTATTTGATGGCCAACAGATAATTGCTTCACCTCATGCAACCTTTCTAGGAATCACATCGATGAGAAATTGAACTGGGATATGCTGTCGTAATAGTAGCGTTAAAATCTCAAGGACGAACAGCGTTATTAATCGGCTAAAGAATATGTTCCCGGTAGTACTCTTTTAACTCTCTGTAACGCACTTGTGTTGCCTTACCTGAATTATAGTCTTCTTCTGTGGGGTCGAACAAATCAAACCACCCTCAATAGCCTCCTATATATTCTACAGAAACGTGTGATACGCAACTTATGTAACGTGCATTATACTTTAGCAACCTGCACGGCTTTTTAGTGAACTCAATGTCCTCACGATATACGACCTTATGACTATCAATTAGGAATATTATGTATAAATTTCACAGAGGTGCTCTACCTGAGGTTTTCAGTGGTTATTTCTTAACAACTCGAGCTTTCACAATTTTAATACCCGATACAGACATTATCTGAGCTACACCTATTCCAGGACAGTTCGAAATAAAAGCATTGTACGTAGCACTGGTGTTCACTTGTGGATTCTCTCGATACCAATTTAAAAACCGCGAGTTCAGTGAATGTATTCAAACGGAAAATTACGCAGCATCCTCTCAGCAAACCTATTGACCCATAATGAAAATAAGTAATTCACTCTTTTTTTTTTTTTTTTTTTTCCATCCAACTTGATTGTTGGCTTGCCTTTTCCTTTTCCTTTACTTTCTTTTGTTGTATAGGTAAGCATATGACGTTAACTAGTTGCTATATTCAGTCTCTTCCTTTTTAGGGGCAGTCTCGAAAAGTTTTTAACTTATTTCTGGTCCTTCCACTCTTAATTTTGCATATATGAACACTATGTATTGTATTTGAGATTTGTGAAAGTGTGGTGAATAAACTTGACCTCTGACTGACCCAAAACAATAGGGTTCATGTACTCATTGTGAGGAACACACATACCGAGTATGGGCCTCATCCATCAAGTGAAGTTGGGTGTCATGTTTACAAGCCAAAATTGGGGGAAAAAAGACTATTCACAAATTTTTCAATTTTGACAAAATTCCCGACCTAAACCAAAAACAATAGGGTTCCTGTACTCCCCATAAGAAAGCTACACTTCCAACCTGATCAGAATGACCAACCATTTCGGACTTATCATGTTTACAAGTTTTCAGAACTTGACCTCTGGGGACCTCAGATGACCTTTGACCTGACCCAAAACAACAGGGATCATGCACTCATTATGGGGAACCCATATCATTATAACCTTGAATCCATTTAGGTGGGGTCAATTATCGTGTTAACGAGCTAAAATTTGCCAAATTATCAATTTTTCACAATTTCTCAATTTTTCCCCAAATCTGACCCTCGATTTACACCAAAACAATTGGGTTCCTGTACTCCTCATACAAAAGCTGTCATAACACCGATTCATTTCAACCTGATCGGACCAGGCATTCTGGACTAATCCTGCTAAAAAAAAAGACTTTGACCTCGATTGACCTCAGATGACCTTTGACCTGACCCAAAACAACAGGGATCATGCACTCATTATGGGGAACCCATATACCAAGTATGAACTCGATCCATCCAAGTGGGGTCGAGTTATCGTGTTAACGAGCTAAAATTTGCCAAATTATCAATTTTTCACAATTTCTCAATTTTTCCCCAAATCTGACCCTCGATTTACACCAAAACCAATTGGGTCCATGTACTCCTAATAAAAAGCTGCATACCGAATTTCAATTTCAAACATGATCGGACCAGGCATTCTGGACTAATCCTGCTAAAAAAAAAGACTTTGACCTCGATTGACCTCAGATGACCTTTGACCTGACCCCAAAATAATAGGGATCATGTACTCATTATGGGGAACCCATATACCAAGTATGAACTCGATCCATCCAAGTGGGGTCGAGTTATCGTGTTAACGAGCTAAAATTTGCCAAATTATCAATTTTTCACAATTTCCCATTTTCCCCCAATCATAAATCTGCGCCCCGATTTACACTAAAAACAATAGGCTTCCTGTACTACTTCCAACCGGATCAGACCAGGCATTCTGGACTTATCGTGGTAACAAGATTTTCAGACTTAGACCCTCAGACCTCAGAGACCTTTGCCTGACCCCAGGACAATAGACTTATGTACTCATTCAGATGAACCCATATACGAAGTATGAACTCAATCCATCCAAGCGGGGTTGAGTTCTGTTAACAAGGCTAGGCGTCACACACACACACACACACACTGTCATGGCTGCATAGATTCCTTCGTCAAGGAATCAAAATTATCGCTCAGCGGAAGGACTGAAGCAGAGACAAATGTGAGCATACCGGCAATTTACCGGAATGTGTGGAATTACCCCAACCCAACATTGGAGGTGCACGAAAAGAGGAGTTACATTGTTCCGTGAGCCTCGTGAGGGATTAACAGCTGACAATGAGGTGCCATTTCCGTCTGCGCCTGAATGGGTTTCGATCCTCTGTGCTCGGCAGTATACAATAGAAAAAGTCAATGGTGAATTGTCCAGAGATTACCGAGTTGGACGCTGCAGACACGTCAATGACGAGTAATAGAGCAGAAGGGCATGAAAAACACGGTTATTATTTTGGAACTCGGCGCACCCTCGGTCGAAACATACAAAACAACTCTTGCCACTACGTCACAATAGAAACTTAACGCCAACTCTGGTGTTGACAGTTTTCTATATTTAAAACCGTCCTACCTAACTACCCATATCTATCGCTACCGACCTCCCGATCCACCTACCATCACAGGAATTATCAAGGGCGGATACGGAGGGTGGCAAGTAGGGAAAGTTGCCCCCTCCACGATTTTGACGTTGGATTTGCGCCCACCCATTCAGGGAAAGCGCCCCTTAGCGTGCCTCTCTGCTCCAAGAATTGGACTTATTATGTTGAGCATGGGTACTCGGAGAAGGTGAAATTTGACCTATTCATAATTAGTATTGTACCACCTGCTGACTTCGGGACAGAGTCGGGGGTTGTTGGCCGGTGAGTTGTCGGGTTGGCCGGTGGGTGGCCGGTGAGTTGTTGGGTTGGCCGTTGATATCCGACTTCCGATGGGTGACGCAGCAAGTTTTAGACATTCCAAACAATAAGTACAACCACAGTATATGTAGGGCTAAACACACTAGATCACAACAGAAAGTAACACGATCTGACCATAGCCGCTCACGGAACAAGGGTCCCACACCCTCCCTGCCTGTCCTCCTGCACGCTGCATCCACTCACCAGACAGCTAGCTAGGGACATTCCAACTTTCATTGGACACTCCTCCAGTATTGAAATGTCCCTAGCCAACACAAAGCCAACCTCGAACAAAGGGCGGCTAATCCCTAGGAGTGGATACAGCTGACACAATCAGCCTGGGTTGCTGGCTACAGTATAAAAAATCACGCGTACGAGCGAATGGGGTGTCTGTTTTCGTCTGGAGTGTCTCTATAAGTCATTACTGCGCGAAAGACCATGATGGAACTGTCTGAAATTTCGGTATATAATATAACCGAAAGCACCAGTTTCCAAAGTGATACAGGTGTTGTATGTGATTGCATAATGTGCAGTTTTGACCGGTGGGTTTGTTGGGGGGGGGGGGGTGATTGCGATGACTGTGGTTAACGCCACTTCCTGGTTTATTACGAACATCAAGGGACATGGGTAGTTGGGTAGGCAGGCCGGACGGGAAAACGTGGGAGTACCTGTTCCGGGGAAATAAGAGAATAAAAAATCAACAAACAAAGGGGCGAAAACTGGAATAGTTGAACAGGGCAAAAAACTTGAATCGCCTTAATTTTTGCCCAAATACCTGGATTTATCCACCAGTAGCCTGCGCGCCGTCGTTTCCCCGTTTCGCCTCAACTGCGGGTAAAGCTCCAAGATTGGGGTTAATAGGCTGGTCTCATGCGCCTTTACGTATACAACATATACATGTTTCTAGTCCAACTACCTCCAACCGTTGTAGAAGGCCACGAGGGCACTGTACCTCCCAATCTGCCATTACATATATGGCGGTAGCCAACTTGGTGACACTTAAGAACATGCCTCTTTGAGAAAAGAAAAGAACATAAAACAAACATATCCTATGAACAATCAATGTCTAAAACACTTGAGTGCAATATGAGATGCACAGATGACAGCTAAAACCTGGAGAACAACAGAAAATGAGAAATCCACAAAATTCACAAGTTGAAAATACTGATTGTCTGACTCGGAAAAGATGAAGTAACGATTGGTTTGGGCTCTTGGTGGCCCCATTCTGCCACTACGAGGAATGACCAAGTTGTCACATTTACTATACATAGGATACCGGATATCAGTAGATGACACTTGACCTTTTCCAAGGAAAGTTTCGGGTACCGATAAAGTATAGATCCGATCTGCCCAGTCATCACAGATTTTTTTTTTTTTTCAGGCCACCTTCGACCTGGAGTCGAGGAATCAAATATTTATTTCAGGCACCAGCAAATCAGTAACACGTATTCCCTGGAACGAAAAGTGCTCAGGCGTGGTACATTGGCGATACTCAACCATTCTCGTCCTCAGTTCTCGATGCTAGTTATAGGTCCAGTATTATCCATACGGGTGCACACGGTTTAACAGGATAAGTTAATAGCAACAGTATTATGGTTTTGCTAGTTGTTAATGTTCTTCACGTCCTACTTTCACTGGGGCAGACCACGTAATCTGTACGTGTTCACTAGGATTTTGACTCTGTTGACCTCAAGTGACCTTACCCCCAAACAAGACTCATGTTCTCATTATGGAAACGCAATGTATGTTCCACATGTGATGGGCACATTTACCCTATTGTTTGTGGTTAGAGGCCATCTGAGGTCACAAAGTAGGGTTAGTGTACATGAGAGAAACATATACCATTATGAGCATCATTCATCCAGTGGGGTCGAGTTATAGTGTTCACCAGCGAATTGTTTTTACTTTTACGCACCAAAGCACACGATTTGAAGGCACTCAGCAGCATCTCATGAGTGCTCCCAACTTTTGGAGGTACCCGCGAATCTGCGCCAACTATGAGCTTACGTGACCGCCCGCAACTTCAACAGAAATCCATTCAGATGCGAAGGCATCAGTCGGGACGTTTGGAATCATCCAAACGGCCGTTCCTAAATTATCCACCTCCGTGTTTCAGCTCATTAAAACAATTATTATTATTATTATATTATTATTATTATTATTATTATATTATTATTATTATTATTATTATTATTATTATTATTATTATTATTATTATTAAATATTAAAAAGGTTCATGAAAAGAAATGTTATTCCATCAGGTGAATGATCAGATTCGTTTCATAACTGTGTTAAAGTGGTTTCTCGGCAATAAGCATCGAATCAGTCGATAATTCCGTGTGAATTTCTATATCAATATGCTTGAAATATGAAGTCTGTATTATTACTGTTTTCCTTTTTTTTCTTGTCTGATGAAATAACAGCGGTATCAACGAACTCCTCGACGGCAGCGTCAACATCAATCGGGACGCCCACGACCGTCATCACTACCAATGTGACCTCGCCTGAACTCACCACACGTACGTATTCTCCGATATCATTTGATACATTGATCTTATTCGCAACTGGAACCCTGAAAAATGTGTAATTCCTATACCAATATGCTTCAAATATAAGTAATGATATTAATGTTTCCTATATTTTCCTTGTCTGATACAAACAACAGCGGTATCAACAACAATCAGGACGCCCACGAACGTCAACACTACCATGTGACAACCCCTGAATGTAAAACACGTACGTATTCTCCGATATCACTGAGGCATAGGCCTATCAACCAAACCAATACATGACTGGAGACGTAGAGAAAAGTACAGGAGTCGATGCCCACTATTTCACCCATAAAAATTGGGCCAACATAAAAAGGTACTGTGGTATTGTTCTCACGTCCTTGTTTGTGACCCATGTGGTGACAAAAAGAATTACTGTGCTAGATCTTTCCAATAAGCCGCTGCAGTTTGTGGAGTAAGTGCGCCGATTGTCGTGGAAGTTTAGAGACGGTGGAGAAGTTTGGAACTGCTTTGAAAACTCACATACTCATTGCTGGTAATCTCTGGGTTTTTTTGTCGGTCGTACAGTACTTTCGTTTTCTTTCCACTGCTTTATCTCCTTTTGTTATGTTTTTTCTCCTCTAGCGCATAGAGACTTGTTGTAAGATTTGGAATATGCACGGTTCAGAAGCGTGTATTATTTTTATTATTATTATTATTATTTATTATTATTATTATTAGTATTATTATTATTATTATATTATTATTATTATTGACCGTTATGATAGACCACGATCACAAGTCTTTTACAAGCCCTAACATTAGTAATAGGCCCCCGCGCCACAATAATACCAGCCAACGCAAGATTCATTGGAATTTCTGATTCAGTTACCGCCCGAAGGTCATTTGACAAACACTCTACTTTCGACCACATCTCATGTTATTTTCCCAGGTCAAAGCTTTCATGTGAATTATCCTGTAATCGGTCAGTGATTTAGTGCCCACATAATCCAGAACTTATTCATTCAAAGAAGAAGCTCACCAACAGTGATTCAGGTGGATACAACATTCAAAGTTGATCGGTTATTAGCTAACCTTCCGAGGAATATAGTATGTCTCAATGCATGCTAGCCACTCCTTCATAGTAAGACACTAAGGTAGAATATCAATAAAATAAATGAATCTGCCAAAATGCGATTCTCCGAAGTGAAGCAGTCACACCCTCGCCAATTATCTGCATACATGGATCTGCGCTGAAAAACTCTAAACAATGGACAGTCTGTTGATAGAGTTGGACGCATTTCAATCCCGAGTGCCGAATTTAAATTTGCTTGATTGCAGGACATTTTCATCAATTATCCTACTTACAGCTATACAGATTACCATGTTAACTATGATTGGGTCTACACTCTTGTGTGAGAACTGAATAATATGCCCAAAGAATGAAAACATGGCATACTTCTCTCCTTTTCATCAGAAGTTTCCAAAATTTAGGCATCAAACACTGGGCAATTTATACTTGACTGTTCTCAGAGTGTACCTCGTACACACATGCACGCATTCTTTGTTGCCATCAGGGTGTATTGTGTCTTCACTAGACGGTGTAGTTCGTTTTGTCTATGCCGGAGCAAAGAAGTGAAATCCATTGATCTTGTAAAAAAAATTCAAGCAAACGATTTAGATTATTTTTTTTCCCCTACAGCTCCAACACTCAAAGCATCAGTACAACGTATGCAACCAGGAATAATCGCTCTCCTAGCGATTGCACCCCTCTTTCTTGGTGCAACGGTTTTCTACCACATGATAAAGAACAGGCACCTATTTCTACCTGGTAGCACGGCTACACACGTCCTTAGGGGCAATGAGTACCAATCCCAGCTATGGAGACAACGATGACAACGACAGCCCTTAGAAAATTGCCCCGAGTACGGAATTTACTTCCTGAGAGCTGATAAATCTCATTGATAGTTAGAAAATAGGGAGAAAACAGATTGTCAATTTGCAGCTAGTAGAACCTCCTAGTACTATCTGATGCCAGATAAGCTAATTATTGTTTTATGTAACATCAGCAGCGTCTTGTCACGCGATGCCGAAGTCCCGGTAGAAATATTTATTACAGTATTAGCAAGTGTGAAGCCGTGTTCATTGAGCGCACGGATCACAGAACGCGGAAAAGAAACCTACAGACAAAAGAAACAAGAAGACGCTAAAAAAAACCATGGTCGGTGTAATTCAATGATGTTGTTATTGGGGAAGCGAAAGAACCCTCCGTGTCGAATTCTTCCCGCGTTATTGCTGTAGCGATCTGTAGGACAGTATAGGCCCCATCTTTTTCCATCAATATCGATATCCTAATCAGAAAAATCAAATGACTGCAAAACAACGATAAACGGAATAACAAGCTGAATATTCGGTTTGCATTTTTGAATGAAAACATTTCGTTAATCCCCTTGAGGACAATTCGTGCGTGCACTCTCAGCAGCATGCAATATGCAATTATGAAGGAATCACCAACTTAAATGTAGGTATAATCGAGGAGAGATGAAAACGAGTGCATTCTGTAAGAAAACAGATTTTAGCAGTAAATGGTACATAATCATGTAAAGTGCAGGAGGAAAAAATCAGATTGTATCTCACATGGGTTTGTACACTATAACATAAGTGAGGGGACTTCACACCACACCTGGGTGTTGGGGTTTCCGCTAATATGGTATTATTGAGTCCCTCTACAGGTGTACAATTTTCCCTTGCCTGCGGAACTTCTCGTCCAATGAAATCAAGACTAGATAAAAATGTGGCTTTTACAATTTGACGTTCCTACAAACAGTAGAGTCATTACCCCTCCGTTGCAGTAAATATGTAGTATGATTAAGTATAAGTATGATTTGAAGCAGGTTTGCTGTTTCGAGGAAACCCAGTAAATCTCCCACAACCACCATAGGAGAAAAATACCGCCAGCTGCGCGGTCATCGAGAATTTTCTGTAGTTCGCGTTTGGTAGTTATTTTAAACAGCTGATGAGAAGTTATTGAAGAGATATAGCGAATTTCGTGAATCATCAGCGTTTTCATCAGAATTTAACTATATTTCATGAACTACGTTATCTCTCAATTTTTATTAATGAACATGTATTGCATGGGTAAGTTTTCACGCACGTCTAGGACGACGATCAACAGGCAACTGGCATGTACAACCATGACTCTGTTTACATACTCTTTGCACAGTCTGCTGGTTCATTCATTTTGCTGTGGCGACAGGTCGTATGACAAGCTTCTGACACTCAGAAGTATGGAATGTCAGACCCTAGTACCGTTATCGAAATTGACACGGGGTACAATAGCCGATAAGCAGCATATCCAAGACAATATCGATGACACATCTGAAACAACCTGCGTTCATCACCTTAAAGGGTCACAGAGAAAACATCGAAACGAACACGAATGCAGGTTGATCAACCCTACAAACATGGTCCTCGTGTGAGTGAACAAATGCTTGACAAAAATCATAACGAATCCGACGTCAGGCCTGTGGATCAACACCACCTCAGTACTCGAATGGTTCAAAGCTCTACAAACAAACAGAACCCGGCATCACTGGTTTTCGACGTCGGCGATTTCTAACCTTCGAACTCAGAAGGTCTGTTTACGTATGTCTATTGGGGCTGATCAGTTCGTTTCGATTACAGACATCGAAAGGGAAAGGATTATGCATGCACGTACATAATTGCCATACGATCACGAGGGAGTAGCCTGGAGAGGGGGGAACCCCGGCGTTGGGATGTCCCAATGGCGTATTTGATGGCCCTGAAGAGGCGAGTTGGTCAGTCTCTACCTGCTTAAGAACATAATGAGAAGATGACTCAGTCTAGAGAGTGTCGACAATTATAGAGATGATGGGTTGGCGGCCGAAATGAGTTAGGCCAGGGAGAAGGGCGGACTGCCTGATGGAAGTGCCAAATTTTTGCGGACTCAAGTTCACAGAGAGGAACCTAAAGTCAGTGAACAGACGTCACCCTGTTTTTGACACCGGCAGGCACTACCACTCCCAGAAAACTGAAAGTGAGCATGTGACAATGCTTAGCTTGATCAAGTCAGAATAAGTCAAGGAGTCACTAAGCTTTTTGGCCTTTCTTGGTTAAATATTTTTCCCGAACGCTGCGTATGTCTTCTTCAACCGAGTTCGCTTACCCTTCGTCATTAAAATCCAGGAGGACACCTAGAGGTAACAATTATTGCCTGGCATGTTCGGTATTGCGCACAGCGTATTGTGTTCCGTGTTGTTCTAGTTTGGCCCACTCAGACTCGACGGTCAAGAGGCAAGTAATGAATCGATATGCATGGGTCATCGTGTTTGATAACTTGAACAATTATCTGGATCTGGCTTGCCCGTAGAACCGCAGTAGGCAAGTGGAAATGGGTACGCGCCTAAAACGCAGCATCCATATTATGGTACCAGTTATGAATTGACAGTTCTCCAACGAAGTGGCCAGAAACGAAAAACAACCCGAAACCTCCTTCATCGCCGAACTGAACTTCATACATTTACTACTTAACAATGCATTCGTCATTAAACCTCGTCCATAACCCTCACTTATGTGAATATATACCTCTTCTATGGATCTTGTTCACTACAGTCTCTAGAGCTTCCTTCGGCAGTCCGCTCCATGGTTTCGGGCATAGAGCAGTCGTTTGACGCCTCGACCACTGGACGCGTGGTGCTCTTTGTTTGGAATTCGTTTTGAGAAATGCGAGTTGGTTAATCAGAATATATCGCATTATTCAGAGGTAGGAGACTACTTTATAATATATGTTCTTTTTTTCTCACGTCGCTCACGTTAACTCATCACGGGAGGCTAGACTGACATCTGAGCCCATTGGCCGGGAGAGGGTGCCTATTCGTATTCAAATGGAAGACGACGATTTTCCCTTGTGTCTGCAGGTTTATAGACCGGATCTAGCGTTCGGAGTCATTTGTCTACTGGTTGGTAATCACGTGGATTTCTGTTTAAGTAAAAGGACACGAAGCTGAACCGCTCCGTGTGACGCTGTAGTCGATTCGTTTGACCATAGAAATAAACACAGAGAACTCTGACTGCCGCTTGCGAGTGAAGCTTGAGGAAAAATGAGGGCGCTCTGGTAATACGTCAAAACCACAACAAGACACTCGCGCGATGCAAGAATACCGTACACAGACACAGTACGGAGTGACAATTACGAAGCTGCGGCGAAACCGCGAAATTGTTATTCTCTGCTCAGTCCATGGCAGGAAAAATCGTCCAGAAATGAGATAGCATGTTACTTTTTCATACTCAGGTAGGTATTTGTTATGTAAAAAAAAATAGCTCTAATAGTGAACGAAAAGGACCCAGAATAATACGTCGACAGCTACCCTAATTACCAGCCAACTCTTATCATTTTACTAAATACTACTGGGCCTACTACTTAGCAATAGCAATAGAGTTATAGGCTGAATACGTACGGCTCGGAGGAACAAATCTGTCAAAAATTGAATTCTTCGAAAATAAATACCTCGCAAGATGCATTTTCTCAAGTAACCAACCGATTTTAGCTCTCGATCATTTCAAAAGCCCAAAGGTCATGCAGTAAACAGATCTCCCACAAACTAGCACAGGCGAAGAGGTCATGTCGAACTCCTCCACCTCAAATTTGGAGGTTCCAGCAATTACTTTCAAGAGTTGAGGTATCTATGACATCACAGGGGGAACAATCGAAGGCTTGCACATAGACTCTATACAGTGAATGCTGCTGTTTACGAGTTGTTGTAATGGGACAACTGAGACAACATTGACAAGCATGAGCAATATGGAAAGGACATTCGGTATGTAGTGCAATTACAATGAGGAGTGCCAGGTTACACTATCTTCACCACTTTTAAAAAACATCCTGTGATGGTATGGGGCATGTACTAGGCTACTGTAGCAACGGTCATGGTGCTTGTGATACAAACATTCACCTCTGTGGTAAATATTATAGAATATGGTTTAGGCCTAGGGTCAGATTATTTATTCAGGTCATGTTCACTTACTTGACATCCATCTCGAATGATTCTCATTCAGACTCAGTGATATCAATTGAGACAATGTTGTTTCCTGAGTTGCTACTGCGATCACCGAAAAGCGCGTTGGAAGTACTATGACTGTGCTCTTAATGTGAGCGTAATACAAGCAATAGGCTAGGCCCTACTAATGGGTAATTGAAATGAATGATATAGCTGTATAGCCTAGGCCTTTACACATGGGCCTGGAGATCAGAGTTGTTACTTTTTCAGCAGTGTTACACACTGGGCCTAGGCCTAGGCATCAAGTTCAATCCAAATCAATTTAATTCGATTCATTTATTCGTCTATCAATACAGAAGAACACTAGAAAAGCAAGAATGTTTATTCACTGCCGAACCTTATCCCAAGTCCCAACCCCAACCTAAGCTTGACTGTTACAACTGTGACTGACCCCTAGCCCTGAAGAAAAGCAGTATTCACAATCGAATATACCTACTCCAGGCCCGAATAGTACACGTCACGAGCAACGTTTCGTTTACCAGTTTACAGAGCAACTCCAAGCCTAAACTCCCAGAGTTCAAACTGTGCGAGTGACTTCACTAAGGCATTGGTAGTGTGCTACTGCCAGTGTTTTCACTGCTAACAACAGCTGGACGCTGAGTATGCCGGATACGTTTTTCGTGATCTGAAAACCCAGCTCTCATTCGTTCAAAATACCTTTTGTGTAGAAATATGACTTTCCAAAGCTATAATTGGGTATAATTCTTATCCGAATTAGAGCTATATCCATGTATCTCACAGTCAGTTTGCTTCGTGTTTTTCATGTGTTTCGGCGAATGAAGTATTCAAAATATTCGTTTCAATTCGCTGCAGTGTGCATTCCTTACAGAAAATCGACCGACTTTCGCGCATTTTGACGTCCCGAGCAAGGTGGGTTGACGTATGAGTAAGAGCGCCATTACAATGTTCGCAACAGCGCTAAGTTTGTACTGCAATGTGAGTCAGCATTTCCGTGTTTGGACAAACACACTGGGTACTGCTCTCTCTATTTCTGCAATTGGCGCTGGCCTTGAGAACTCGGTGCATTCTGTTTGAAGTTATTGCTGTGGGGACGATGTATGTTTTGTCGGCAGTTTGCGTTGACTAATGTGTCTGAATGATAACGTTGCCGGTGGTGCAGTTTCCTGCTAGTTGGCATTTCTTCCCCTCTCTGCATTTGCTGGGGCTTTTCACGGGAAGTGATTCTACTCGACCGGTATTGTGATTTTCTAATGGTAGTTGATGCTGTCATGTCGCTGTGGAACGTGTATTCTTATTGCGTACCTATGTAGCTAGTGCGTAGTGGTTGGAGTCAGTTCAACCATGTGATGTTTCGTTCACTTCGCGTATATACGACCGCAGGTCGACTCCACCTACAAACATCGATTCTGAAATCCATACACATAAAATGCAAGTGTTTTATGCACTCGGGCAGTTTGTTTCACATTCCAAAAAAAAAACACACTGAACCCATACAATGCCACTAATATTAATATTATTAATGATTAACCCGCCCGATGAGACGTTTCTCATTGTCCTAAATCTTCTGTAGCATCCTCCTATACTGTGCTGATTACGTTTACAATCACATATTTATTTTTTTTTGCCAGATGGCAGTCAACATACTTGTGTCGTCGCATATAGGCCATAAACTGGAATATTATTCCAGATGTCATTCATCTACACGGCATGGTGTAAATTATTGGATAGTGTTTGACATGATTCGGGACAGGCTGGCAACGTGGTTGAAATACGGAGTTTCTCGTGGACCGTACCTTTTTAGTGATGAGCCTAAAACCTGCATAACCAGTTAGACGCACCAGATTATAAAATGTAATTAGGCAAGACGAGGCATTATACTTCCAATAGCCCACTAGAACGAGGAACGTGAACAGTAACCTGGACGGAGTTATAAACAGAGCAGGAAAAGGGTGTGATCACAACGTTACCAACAGCAAAAATCTTTAGAGTACTAATATATAATAGATAATATAATAATATAATAATAATAATAATAATAATAATATAATAATAAAGTACCATCGCGTAGATAGGTGAGAAGTGCATTTTTTCTTCTATGTGGAGAGAATGTTAGCCGCCGTGGATGTTACGTTACGAAAGGAAGTATTATAAACAGAGCAGAGGACGGACGTACACAGAATTCGAACTGGGAAAGGAAAATCCTGTCCTCCCCTAATTCGCATTAGTGGCAAGACACATTAAAAAACACTGAATCTCACCCCAGTGAAAGACCCAGACATTGTGAGGATTGTTCAGTAGTTAGGAATGTAAAATAGGGAAATATGATTCTAGTTACTAGATATAATTAATAAAAATAATACAAAAATATTTTGTTCTCTATAGCCTTTTTCCACGTCGAAGACATGTTCAACGCGCTTTACAGGTACGGTGACACCTTCGATCATTAGTGACTCAATTGTCACACCGTACTATACAGCAATGTCTCTATCGACGCATCATTTCAGTACAGACGCTTACGTATCCCATGGTGGACTAGCCAATGGGGATGCCAAATATGACGCTCGATACTCTGCACAAGTCACCTCTAGGGTGCCACTTTACACGTGGGTCGCGGGTCAAATCTTTTCAGGGGACATGGTCGTTCCAACAGCCCTGTGCCGAAAATTCTTCGGGCTCCCAATGTGCCCCGAACTGGCAATCAATGCAATCTGGAGCTCTACTGATGGAGCTAATATTATCTAAACTGTGGGTAGAATAATGGCACCGGGTTAAATACCCGCGATGTATAGCTTACTTCGATAAGGTGAAATACTTGACTGTCTCAGATGCCTGGAAATAATTTCCTCGGCTGATAAACTTTGAAATTCTAACTTGCTAACTTTTATGAATTATTCTTCACATGTCACTTCCCCAACATGTGAAGATCAAGCTGGTTGATTGATCTGAGATTGGTAGTTATTTGCAAGATTTTGGTCTCAGGAAAATTGACAAGTTTAAACTGGCACTGGAATAACAATACCCTACTATAGCAGTTCCACAATTACTCGGTCGTACTATGTCGGCTGAACTCCCCAGAATTTGAGCGGAATGCTGTCATAGCCTCACGCTTTGGACCAATGGGACTCTCCTACGTACAACCAAGAATATTTATAGACTGTGACACTCCTGGCATCCACGCATATGCTACTTTCACTTCTCAGGAGAGTAGAGCGGGGGCACAGATAATTTATTACTTAACGATTCAATTACCAAAGGGGGAATGAATAGGTACTATGGGAACAGTCGACTCGAATGTCAAAGGTCAAAACGACAGGTGTTTCAATAGTATTGAAGGGGCTCCCCTATAGGACACCACATGATAACATGCATTACTTGGGCTTATTTTGCTTGTAAAGGGGGGGGCAGCACAGCAAAAAATGACTCATTTACGAAAGTAGAGCAAATAACAAATGAATGTGTCGATTATCCCTATGTAGCGGGGGAATAACGTAATTATGATTAACGAGAAACATGTCTGATTGCAAGTAACCACCCTGATTACACCCGGATAATGTCATCAGAAACTGGAGGCATCTGAAGGCCATTGTCATGTAACAAAATACGCCTAAAAATAGCACAGGTGAAAGAGAACTTGAATTTGGGAGATTTTATATATATATCAATCCCTTTTGAGAAATTGGAGGATCTATGGCCTAGAGGGGAATAAGGTAATGCTGATTGATAAAAGGAAAGGAGACAGGTGAATACTCTATGACTTAATTTCAATTTTTCGTGAACCGTTTCTTAATACTCGGATCCCATCTACAGTTTGTCACAAGTTTTTCAAAGCACTGTACCACATTGACTTTGTATAAAAGGGATTTTGCAGTTCCCGTTGGTAGCTGATCGTGCCTTATCGGTACGCTTGAACTGGGGCGGAACGAATTCGGTCCGAGGGTTTTTCATTGAAACATAACTTTAAATTGGCATTTAGCATCTCACGAAGAACTCAATACGGCAGCCTGAACAGCCTGAAAATAACCTAAGAGGGCTACTAAGCCACTTTGTTAATACTTTCAGGCTTGATTGCGAAGAATCACACTGATCTCAATCTTCGTTGTGTAATCGCAGAATAAAGCAGAGGATATTGGATCATCCATCAGCGGAGGGAAAGCCAGCGCTCACTTAGCGTAATGTCAGCCTTATTTGATGGAGGCGGAGGAGCTTAAGAAGTTGGCTGAGGCGGAGTTCGGATATTTCGGCTTTTGATTAGTCGTTCTGTATACATCTGCGCTAGCGTCTTTTTTATGAATAAAAAAAAACTCGCTGATGACGAATACGCTACTGTGTAAAGTTGCCTCCAAGCGTTGTCGTGTGGTGGCAACTGGCGTGAAGGCGACGCCGATGAAGACATGACATAACCATCATTTCAACCGCGTTATATGCCACGAACATCCAGATTTGAAAATCAGTTGACCTTTGGTGACCTTAGACATTACCCCAAAGCAAAAATAATTATTCCACATAGCAACCCTTCATGCTAGTATGAAGCTTTCTGCGCCTGCCTTACACGTTTTGTGCTCACAAGCTCTTCAGACTTGAATCCTGTGGGCCTTCGATTGACTCGGATCTTCACTCAAAACAATAGGGGATCATTATGGCGAACACAGGAAATATTTTGTGCCAAGCAGAGCTCTCTACATCATTCTCGTGCACATTTCTCGTGTGTCACAAATTAAAGTGTTGTATCGCGAATGCTCTCTAAGGGTACTAATGCAGGATCAGAGAATGGAAACTGTATACTATAGGTCCAAACTCCTTTTCAATACAATGTTTCCTATGTGGAGTTACTTATTGGCCTACAAAGTTGGGTCCCCCCCCATTGAAACAGAGCAATTGGGGGAGAATTACCAATTGTGCAATAATGCAGACGTCACACTATGGAAAAAAACAGGAAATTATGTTATGTATTTGATTGTTTATTTTGTTGAAAAAGGTAACATTTAGCAGATATTATTTTGTTGTTTCTCTCATAAAAACAACCATCAACACCTACAAACCCTCTACAGCAATCCTCACCCCTAGACTAAATGCTTCCGAAGTGAAATTCATGTTTGAATTCAATAGAAAACAAAGAATGTTCGCAGGGTTTGCAAGTAGAACATCATTTATTATTGCTGATGGGATGCATTTTGAAATTTCTTGCGCAATACACAGCTCACAATACACAAACTTCAAATGACCTATAACTACATAACGGAAAGTCCTATGACACTTCTGGTTTGGACTGACGCATTCAGTTTTTATCCGGCTATAGTACAGGTAATATGAGCATGTATAAATGATCCTGCAGTTGTCCTGTAAGCTTTCCCGCTAACACACTAGCGTGTCACACAACCGTAGCGGTTGTTTTAGCAACGGGGCCGGACAAGAGATCGCTGACCGCGGGAAGGATGACGTCACCGCGGATTTCCCTCGCACAAGCCTAGAATTCACAAACTGGTTCAGCAGTCTACATGGTCTGTTCTCGACCAGAGCTAAAAAATAGTATATTTACGGAGCGCGAAACGTAACAAAATCCATCAAAGTTGAATCAACCCATCGAAAAAAGAATCAATCCATCGAAAAAAAAAATCAACCCATCGAAAAAGAATCAACCCATCGAAAACAGAATCAACCCATCGAAAACAGAATCAACCCATCGAAAAAGAATCAACCCATTGAAAAGCGGAATCAGCCTATCCAACAAGAATCAGTACGTCTATGAATACTCCATGACCTCCACCTTAACAGGATTTTCATTGTATTGCCGTGCTCCTTTAAGTGTGATACATTCCGCGCAGTCCTGGTGCGCGGAGTGTAACAAAATCATCAAGAATGGAATCAGACCATCAGGATTTGGAATCAATACGTCCAAAACAGAAGCAGTGTGTCCAAACCAGAATCGAGGTGTCGAAAACAGAACAGGTTTCAAACAAAACCAGAAAGTAAACTGTCAAGGAAAAGCAAGAACGCAAATCTGCGTAATGCTTCCTTGTCGCAATATTTGTTTACATCTTCCAAAATATGGATGTACACTTTACATGGCAGTTTTTGCCCATATTGGCTCGTAGCACATTTAGGAAATGTATGGATTGTGCTGTGGAGGCAAGGCGGATTACTACACCCCGTATCAGTAGCTCTATCCCCATGAAATCTATAGGATCAGGGGAGCGTTATAAGTAATGGAGGTATGTGGAGGAGATGAATGGAGGGGGGTGGGAAAATGTGTGTTAATACAGTGAATGTTAAAGGAGGGGTGGCGGTGAGAGAGGGGATTGAGGCGCGTGCGAATAGTTAAAAGTCTGAAAGGAAGATGGTGGGAGATTATTGTGAGGGAGAAGAGTGGGTGGTTATAGTGGTTGAAAGGGGAGTGTGAGAAGTGTGTATAAATATAGCGAGTGTAAAGGGGTCCACGGTGGCCGGAGTTGGATGAGAGTGGATGTGGGAGAGTATGTAAATAGAGTAAGTGTGACGTAGTGGAGGTGGTTGCGAAGAGAGGGTAGTCAGAGAGAGAAAGAATAAGATTAACAGTATCTAACAAGATATGGATGATCAATTTTCGTCGAGTGACAACAAACACTCGTACTTACCAACTGGACTCTCATGTAACAGAAAAATGATGAAGGAGAGTAGTGAGATTACATAGAGACACTTATCACGTTGGCCTATTTCCACTGGGACGGATGATTACATGACACCAGCCCTTACCAACGTTCACTATGGCAATGCATGGCAGCTATGGAGTTGAGCTATGCAGTGCACAAGAGTGTCGCAGGGGCCATTAACCCCCCCCCCCCCCGTTCGGGGAATATTCCCATTTTGTTCAGGTTGCCGAGAGGGTATGCTAAAATTTACCCACCTCGACGATTGCCGAGTGCCGATTACCCCGACAGTAAGTATTTCCACCCTATAGGACCAGTGGCGGCGGAAGCCTACAGGAAATTTTTGGGTTTTACAAAACCCCAGATGGCCGGAATCGGATTGCTGAGCGTTTGGGAGCTATATGGACCCAGTCATAAAAAATGGGGTCATGTCTGCAAAACGATAGTAGTTATTACTTGAAAGGTTGTAGAAGAATATAATGATATCAGATGGGTTTGGAAACAGCAAAATTCCCGCCGAGGGAGAGGCCAGGGGAAAGGGATGTCACACCTTCAACCCCCCCCCCCCCAACTTTCTCGACTTTCTCATTCATACGGGAATTTCCCGTTCGCCATGATCGGAGACCCGAAGAATTATGGTTGCTCACCCAGGAGCCCCGTACCCGCCACCAGTGGCCATCCCACTGTGGTCACGTGGTAGCGTATCGGACTTGCAGTCTGTTAGCGGTTTTTAGGTGACTCACGTAGGTGAGGACGAACAAACAACTGGAAAGATTAACATGTTTAACACTTGTTTCCTCGAATTTTACAATAGTTGAGCAAAGAGCAATTTTTTTTTGGAAGGGGGGGGGGGCGAAGCAGTGATGAGAAACATTTTGTGTGTGAAAAAATTATGTATGGCGGCCTTCGAGAAAGTCGGGGGGTCATGACTCCAATGACCGCCCTAGTGGGCTGCGCCCCCCGGTTTTACAGTATACAGTTTGCTACATAGCATGCTGTTTTGGTCTTTTATTTGAAACGTAGTACTCCTCGAGCCATTCCTGCAAGTAGTAAAGGATAAAAGTCATTCACAGAATGTCATTTTGGTGTATTTCTTCATGTTCATCATAAAAGCTTGAACAAAAATGCACGCATGCACTTTTCTATTTTTAATCTAAGGGACTAAATCTTTGCAATTTGTCCCACTTTTGTTGCGGAGTATTGTGGCCTTGTACATACAGCGGTGAATCCATACAGATTCCGCCTACAAGCTGCCGAATATCGCCAGACCAGCGGCAAGGTTCGAACGGCAACATTGTTTGAACTGGAAAGGATACAGTTTCACAATTATTTAGGCCTGTATGTAATAATCTAGGTTATATTCCATCATGTGTCCGGAGGATCGATAATGATTAGTTCACTTGTCGAGATGGTGGAATTGTTCAAATTCATTCAGTCAAATTTTTGGGGGGAAGCCCCCCCACTTGAAGTTTTTGCCGGGGGACGCGTCCCTCCCCCCCGCCCCCCCCCCCCCCCCCCCCCGCTTGCGCCGCCTATGTATAGGCCTGATGAAAATTCGTATTTTTATATTACAGCTGAAAAATCGTGCGCCTCATATCTAATATCTTTTTCCTGAAAGGAAAATTCCAGTCAAATAAATACTCTTCTTGGTGTTATAATGTTAAAGAGAATAAAAATATCTTCCCAAATATCACTTGTTCAAGTTTATAGAATGTTCGGTTGGGAAGATATGGCTTCCTTAAAATTCATATAATTTGCTGATTTGGGCAAACTGGCAACCTTTTTATGATTCATTCTGCTAATTATCAAGGAAAAGACTATTCCTACAATTTTCTTCAAAATTGGTAGATATGAACGTCATCATATGTTGCCATTTGCAAAATTGCTAACTTTAATAGCAGTGATAAATTTATAATCTTTGAAAATTCATAACACTTTATAACAAACCGAACAAGCTATGGACATGAAACAAGTTTGATTGGCATGATTTTCAATGCACCATCATATGAACATGTTAATATTTTTAGCTGGACTTGTCCTTTGTTTAGGATCAGTGTATACATCCACCTATCATTCTACCAAACTCTACACCGTAGCATAGGCTGTACAAGTCTTATGGATATTTTTGTACTTCCCTGGAAGATATCAACGTTTATCAATCTGTTGGTGAGGAAACCTCTTCCGAAGAGTCTACCACTGTTTTGCCTGACGCAACATACAAAACACAAAACCATATAGAAAATTGCAGGTTTTGACATAGGGGGAAGGGTACTCGTTTTTTTTGATCGGTTCTGGACCACTTCCGTCCTGGAAACTTGACACCCACCCCTCCCCTCCGGCCACCACTGTGACTTCTGTGTGCAATCTGGGCCTAATTTGAACACTTGTATGACTCACTTTGGTTGTTATACCTGTAGTCATCTAGTGCATGATTTCTGTATCATTCTGTAAACTTTTCATACATGCTGTAATGTACACTACAAGCAGTAAAGTGGGAAAGTGTGGTTAATAATACCAAGTACGATGGCCTGGAATGTTGATTAGGTACTCCTTTTCGGATTAAGACGCCTAAATTCAGGTAATGAACTAATAATTATGTAGGCTATGCGTGGATTCTGTACTTTCTTTGGTGTATGTTCCATAGAACTAATCAGTACACCTACATAGATCAGCATGGGATGGAATTTGTGCAATGTAACAAGCTGAAATGGTTTTTTAATATAATGATTTTTCCTGATGTCCATTTATTTCCTCAAAAATGACGCTTGTCTACACCAAAACCAACACACAGAAACTGCTTTTTAACTACACACACTTTTTTCAACCAGAACAACAAACTAATCTTAGGCTACTTCACTCATCGAGATATCATGTTTTTGTTCTCGACTGACCGAATTCAGAAAGAACATGTTCACGTATGCGTAATGTGTATGTCACACTTGATAGCCGGCCATTCCTTCAACGATCCAACAGTTTACAACAAAATTGTGCGATAACACCCTGACATATGTATACTGACTATGGCCCCCAGAGACCTTCAGTATAGAGCTAATAGACAACATTAGAAGGCGCTACTACAGCTTCCAATGCCTCGCTGCACAAATACAAGGACAACATTTCTCCAAAATATGCTATTACCGACAAGAACATGGCAAAAACTGCAAATATAAGTGGCATTCATCTTAGAATCACCCGTCAAGAAGAATCAACTACGCAGGAATGCGTTCCAAGCCCTGATGGTCTGATTCCATTCTTTATGATTTTGTGCACTCAGGCTCACGGCGCACCAGGACTGCGCGTAGTGTAATCACACACTTAAAGGAGCACGGCAATCCATGAAAAGCCTGTTATGTGAATGGTCCATGGAGAATAGCATATAACGTTACGGATTCTTATCTCATATCTGATAGAGGCTGATTCCGCTTTCAATGGGATGAATTCTTTTTTTTGGAGCCTTGATTCTGTTTTCGATGGTTGATCCTGTTTCGATGGGTCCTTCTTTTTCGATGGGTTAATTTTTTTTCTGATGGGTTGATTCTTCTTTTTTGCGAACTGGTTGATTCCAACTTTGATGAATTTTGTTTATGCTTTCGCGCTCCGTATATATTGAGTAACTGCCGGCTATCGGGAGCCCGCAATATAACGGGCGGTTTCGATAACGGAAATCACGAAATTGCGAATAACCTTTGAGATAGACTATATTCGTCCGATATATAAGGAGGTTCCGTATCGTATAGATCTTTCTTATTTTATTCTTCTTATTCTCCGAGATGGAACCTCGATTTAAATTCCAGCCGAGTTATACGTTATTTCATGAGTCAAAACAGAATTTTTCTTTCCTCAACACACAAAAATGGAGCACTAGAAAGTCGTCGTGGCTGGGGAACTGAATTTACTCAATTTAGCAGGGAGGTGGAGAAACTGTCTGATCATCCAGTGTTTTCAAACTTTTTAACATGGGAATCAGGATGCGTAACTTCAGCTGAGTTATGTTGGAGTTACCATAGTAGCTTACACCTCTTATATGGGATAAAACGCGGGGCCCTAAACCAGTACGCGGGAAGAGGATTTGCTCGACTAAGTCGCGAGATACCAGTTAACCAGGGAGGACTACGTCGATAAAGTTACTACTGGTGACGCAAGAATAAGCTAAGATAGAACAACTAACTGTGAAGCCGCACGCGGCGCGTAAGTTTAAACGTTTTGATTTTTCCCGGCCACTGTATCGAAAATCCATGTTGTGTCGAAATAATTCTTGTTAATGTATCATTTTTTTTATCTTGCAACCTCTCTCATACTTACGTCCTCCTGTCCCTATGTGTTCATTTCAAAACTTCCGTATCAAAAATATTGGGTGGTTCAATTGAAGCCGAGGAAAAACCCGGGTAACAACTGAAGGGGCGGATTCGGTGGACCGCGATTTCAATTGTTCCGGCGTATTGTTGACAATCGTGCACCGATGCCCTCGAGTGACTTTGGACCTGGCACCAAAACAATTGAATCCCTATACACCCACACGCGATCATGACACATAGGAGTCTCTAACTCGCATTACACAGTTATCATGATTCAAGCATTCCCAGACATGACCTCTCTTGAACCTTTAGGTATAAAACCTCGGACCTGGTAAATGTACCATTCCGTCTGTTTTGTAGAGGCACTTGCCATCAGTCGATCCAAATGGTCAGAATTTACTATTCAGTGTGACCTCTAGCTCAATTATTTCCAAACACCTGTATGTATAGCTGTGGTATCTTGACGGGCTTTTGTAAGCAAACAATCACTTGGGTGCATGGTTGTAACTTGCATTGCGATGGGTTGCATGGGCCGGGTCCTGTGGTCTTCACTTCATGGTTCCTCTGTAAGGAATCGTGCCTGAGTTTCTGGAGTTTTTTTTTCCCCGGGAATTGATGATTTCGTCCGTCGAATTCACTGATCGACCTTTCTTCTCTAAACTTGCTGCAGCTCCATACGATAGTTATATGTTAGAATAACTAACATTTTGTCAACACGCTAATAAAACTAACAACAGCTTACTTGGCACTGGCTTCTAGCTTTACTCTGCTGTATTCGCCATGTTCAAAATTTACCCCACAGATTGTTCTGGGTTCATCACATTCAAAATTAAACAAAGCATACCAAATTAGTACTAAGAGTGAACATATGACTCGCGCTAGTTCTCAACTTCGAACACATCGATAAATTTGAAGAGAAAGGGGCATCAGGATATCCTATACTCCCGGTGGGGGGCCAGTTTTAAAAAAAAAAAAAAAAACGCCCATATAAACCGATCTGTGGATAGATTGTGGATTTTAATCCAATACAAATCACCCCCCACGTTTTCCGTTATAATATATTCAGGATACAGATAGTAAGACGACAGGCACTGACCTATTCTACAACGTTATTCTACAATGTTTAGGTGTGCGGCGCCTTCTCTATTGGGAGGATGCTCTAGTTTTGAATAAAATTAATATTGTTTGGGTCTGGTAGTGTTGTATCTGTGGAAAGGAATTATTTCATTTTCCCTTCTTATTCTCATTCTGTTTAATATCACATTGTTATTTTTATTAATTTTCCAAAGGGAATTACGAACGTTTTTTAATACGAGATTGTGTCAGTGAATCTTGTTCTTCCAAGACGTTTAGGCCAATACTCCGAACATCCCTCTATGATAGATGGTTTCCGAACCATTTGTTATTCTGTATCCTTATTTATGACAATATTTTATATAATAATAATGAATACCACGAATAACCTTCCGACATGTATTCATTTGTACATATTAGGTGAACAATTTTTGAATAATTATGTTTCACTGGAACCTTTCCGTTACCGGTATATCCGTGTTGCCCGGCTCATTCGAAAGTATATTATAGAAAGTTTTATTCGTAGTTGAGTCAAGGTTCCTTGTGCATGCCAGGGCTGGACTCATAAGAATTAGCGAGGATTGAATGGAGTGCCGGCAGTGGCCCAGGCGTGAGGTTACTAAACTATTCGTTGATTCGGCGCATTAATGATAGCCCACATAACGGGCATTGAGTCGCCGGCGCCGCCATCAGGTGGTAGGAGATGCAGTGTTAGCGCAACAAATTCCCAGCACTCTGTCCGATTCTAGCCGAATCGTAGCACCACGTCCGTCATACTGAATATCAGATCGGTTGAGAGTGGGGCGATCCCCCAGGTCGTACCGAGAGATGTTTTTCTAGGGGAGGGGGGTTGAGGTAGTGACACAATGAGAAGTTGCGCCACCGGGTCATAGCTCACCCTATCTATGACAATAAAAGCAACACCAACACCAGAAATAACCTACACTTTGTACGCTACTAAGGTCTTCGTCGACTTCCACGAAACCTGGTTTAATGTTGAATATATCCTGGAACGTTGAGGGTGGTGGAGGTCTATTCGAGGTCAATTTCTGCGATTTAGTGGGTTTGAACGCAGCTTATGGATGCAAAGTGTAAACACATTCTATTCTTTGGAGTCATTTGACGCATGGGTCGGTAAAATGAAACAGTTTGTTTCTCCGCGGATCCTTCCGTGACATCAATAGAGGTATTTTGTAATTGTAGGTTGGGCACAATTTACATTCTGGTATTGGCTTGCAACTCAGTATTTTTGCTATAAAATTTGGGCCGGAGCCGGACCAAAATTGCGGGGGAAAGGATAGACACAAATCGTGGTATGGTAAGGGATTCTTTTCGGATGAATTTCCAACCATTGCGTACGAAAGCAATGCAGGCGGGGCATAGGTATTATAAAAAAAAAATATCACCCAAAACCATCTGGATCGACGATAAACAAAAATTTATGAAGATGTCAGTTTCGGTGCTGATATGTGTTAGATAGAATTTCCCCAGTCCCACCGTGAGCAAAGGGCATTCTGTGATCGTAGATTGCGGCCTTCGGTATTCACATGCTGCGACTTAGGCTGTAACTCGTTTATTTTTGAAAAATTGGACAAATGCGACCAAAATTCGGGGAAACGATGGGGGTACAATTCGGGTATAGAGGAAAGTTGGAAACATGCACGAATGTTCAACCTACGTACGGGAATATCACAGGCAGGGTGCATAGGTCATTATAAAAAAAAAATATCCCCCCCAAACCATTCTTGAAATCGACCGATAAAAAAATGTTATGAGATTTCAGTTTGGTTCTGATCTGTGTTAGATTTCCTCCCCAGTTCCCACCGTGACGGTCATGGGGCATTCTGTGATCGTAGATTGCGGCCTTGGTAATTCACATGCTGGAATTAGCTGTCTCGTTTATTTTCTTTGAAAAATTGGACAAATGCGACCAAATCGGGGAAACGAAAAAAAACTGGGTACCTTTCGGGTATCGCGGAAGTTGGAAACATTAATTTCCTACGAGTGTTTCAAACCATTTAAACAGTACGGAATATCACAGGCAGGGTGCATAGGGAGTATCATTATCAAAAATCATGTTTTCAAGTCCTCCTGAACCTCTTAGTCGACTGATCTGAATGTTATGAGATATTCTATTGATAGGTCAATTCGTTATCGGGTGCTAATTTTAGTAAATTTAGAATATTGTTAATCATATAGTTATATCCCCGCGACACTGAACGTGTCCGGGATAGTAGGTTTGGTGGTGTGTGCCGCCCGCCGCCGTCCCAGGCTCCGTCGCTGCCGCCGCCGGAAACTTGAGGCGTTAGAGCATTAACTCTTTAACACTTTATCCGATTGATCCGAAACTTGGTAAAAATGTCCGCCTTGTGAAAAACGCGGATGACGGTCGAAAGTGGCATCACTGCACTGCTGGGGGGCCGCTAATTGCATAAATCTATGCGACATTTTCAAGTTAGTCGGATTTGAACGAAACTTGGGGGAGGGAATATAGTTGATCACGAAAATGTGGAGGTCATTTCAAGGTCAAATTTGCGAAATTAAGGCGATTTTCCAAACTTTGTCAGATTTGAATGAAACTTGGTGGATGGCGTTACATTTGCTCCTCACAAGGGTAGAAGTCATTGAAAGCCTATCGGGGGTCAACTTGCCTAATTTATGTGCTATTACTCCATGGATTACAACAAAAAACTTGGTGGATGAAGTTTATCTTGGTTTTTGACCAAAATGGGGGTCTTTATGGGGTGTTAGATACTATTCTCCAAATGATTGCTCAAAAGCGGGGATATACGTGGGCGGTTATCCGCCTACAATGTCTAGTTTGAGACTACAGTTCGCAGCAATCTGAGAGTGAAGTTATACCCGTCATCTGGGGCTTGCACGTCCATCCATGTTCAATATAGTGGAGGAGGGGGGCATGACCACCGCATAAAAAATTATTGTGTGCAAATCGAAAGGCAAAAGGAGCATCCATAAAATGAAGCGAAAGACGACCCCCCACCACAGGATTATTTGAAGAAGGGGTTAAAGCCGAAAATAGATACAGTGTTGACCCATTTCGCGTTCGCTCAGGTAGTAGGCTTCTGTTGATGATGGGAATTGGCTCCCCGGGCCTGTTCCGGCGCGCTGTCATTCATGTTGGGTCATTGGTTTTGTTACTACGATTCTGAGTTCCTAAATCTTATTGAGTGTTTGTGTGCTAATAGGCTGTAGAATCTAGACCTGCTAAAGCAGGACGATTTGGAGAAGCCGTTCCTAAAATAGAGGGGGGCTATCGCACTTTAGTATATATATACCACGGTCGAATATCACAAACATATCGTTGCAGGACTCCGTTTTGGGACAAATCCAAAAAAAAAATGGGATTTGCCTCATTACGATTCAGGTGACGTAGATGCATGTCAGTCAGTAGCACACGGGCAACGGGGCAACCCTGGATAGATTCCGCGAAAACTCGCCCCATATTTAGGTTATTAAAATTTATAGAAGACTTTCAATACCTTTTTACAACACCGAAATGAGAAATTATCGAAGAATTGGATGCATTTGAAGCTAAAATTACCGAAGCCCCTGTTTCGGCTATGCGCGGGTATTGGGGTTTGCCTTGTATAGCTGCGGAAGTCGGAAAAAAATGAATCCTTCAAATGGGGAAATAAAAAAGAATATCCATCTAACGTATGCCAAAATTAGGTTGGAGGTTGTCCAAAAAATTCCAAATCAGATCATAGAATCAAATTTTCAGCAGGCCATGGCCATTTACCGGTAAGTAAGAAAAAGAGAGAAGGTCCGATTGACGCAATCACGTTGACGTCAGCAACGCCCCACTAGTCGCCATATTCAAGCTCGACAGTGAGCGGAACGACGTCGCACACAGGCGCTTGGTTTAGGCAAATCACCGAGTGGGTAAAGGGTCATTCTGCACGTATGCGTGAATGAGGCTGTACGAGTAGTCGGAACCAAACCTCAAACGCTGTTTCAAAAGGCTGTCAGCAATGGAGTGATACCACGTTTGGGTTAACAACAATGTTCAGGACCCTTTCTGTGGAGGACATTTTGGTCCCAGGTATGGGGAGATGATGACAAATGGGCAGACGATGGTAGGCAGTGCATTGAGCGTTCACATAACGGATTCGGTGTTGCAAGGCAATTACACAGAACCTGGGGAAAACCGGTAGAATTCAACAGGCTTTGCTGTTGTTGAGGAAGACTACACATCATCTCAGGCGAAAAGGGTCCCTGCGACCTTTCTCGACCAGAATTTCTCCCACTACTCTTATACATGCCTTCCGTTCCTAGCATCGGACACTGCCACTTCTGTTTTCTATTGAGGTTTACTCATTATAATCGTCCAAGTTGAAGCATATACAAACTCTCTAGAAAGAAACGCTGCTGGTTCACATACCGGATTTCGGGATAATCCGACTCGTATCAAATCTTGTTTTTCCCTGAACAGGGCCGGTCAAGTACAGGAATCCTATTCAAGATTATATATATGTATCTCTACATATTGTTTGCCTTTGGGTGTATGGTAACGTTTCCCTATTACCGTTCCCCATTACGCTCTACAACCCCCAAAAGATGGGAATGGAATTTGTGTCCCAGGTGTATTTGTATAGGACTGAAATGAGAAGAGGGGAAGGGAAAGTGCTTACTGAGGCCCTCATACTGGAACTCATCTGGCCAGGGGCCATCCGTAGCAGGTCAAATTTAACTAACTCAAAATTCCGCCCTAAGACACAACCCAGTTCCATCAGTGGTTGCCTGTCAGCGCAGTTGGAGTATTGTTCATATCTGGCGCTATAAAGGTTCCCATATTATACTCATGGTAATCATCAGATAGTAACCTGGGGCCGACATTGTCTTGTCAGCGTCGGTGCAGCTTTTATGTTGTAACTAGGATTCCTGATTGCGCAATAACCCCACAGGGAGCCCTAAAGCAATGATACTAAAAGTCACCGTTTTGAAACCGGAATCTCCCGAGAATCTATTAGCCAGGTGTCTAGTCATTGAAGGTTAAACGGGCAGCTGAATTAGAGTAGAGCAAGGAGAGATTACTTTTCAATCCTGCACAACACACATGTACAGATTTAAAAGGATCTAAACACGGTAACGAAAATTAGTGGTATGAATGTCGGATTCACCAACTCTTGTATTCGATATGATAATCATGTAGTGTCCGTTAACTCTTCACTAAGTGATGAACAGCATTTTCGAAGGCTACATATGGAGGCTGTTAAAAAAATCCCGGAGACAGTAACATTCTCAAATCTTTAGGTCTGGGTCTTCAGGCAAACACCCAAATGAGTATTGTCTCATCGTGGGGGTTACTATGATGCCGTGTTATATCAACCCATGATTTGCGGCTTTTCGCAATAATACCGTTCGCCATAACATTGGCGGGGACTACTATTCGATTGATAATTAACTGTTAACCAGTGAATGTCGAACCAATGCATGTGCCAGTAAAGTAAGTCTGCACTTTGAGTCAACATATACTGGAAATGTACATTTTTTTACGGCAGTTCGATGATGACAGACATAAATAGTCTGAATATCCACATGGTGTACTCTGTTGGAGGGAAATATGGTCGCTCAGGGGACAGCAGATTATGTAGCCAGTCGTGTTAAGGTTAGTGTTTTTTTTTTTTGTTTTCCCCATGATAGAAGCATTTTTTAATGTTCTTACAACTAGCTACTGTAGTATTCATCAAAGGGTGGTGGCTGCTTCCTCTGGGCGTAGTCTCCATCGCCTCCTGGGACTACAAGTCCTCATCCTCTGGGTGTGGTCCTCATCCTCTGGGTGTGGTCTCATCTTCTGGGCGTGGTCTCTACCCTCTGGGCGTGGTCTCCATCCTATGGGGCAACCGGTTTCCATCATCTGGGTGTGGTCTTCATCTATAGGCGTTGTCTTCACCCTCTTGTGTGGCTTAATCCTCTGGGGCGTTTCATTCCCGGGCGTGGTCTTCATCTGTTTGGGGCGTGGTCTTCATCCTTGCTTCATCGACGTAATATCCTCTGTTTGTATGCCTTTCTATGAGCAGTTATGGGACTCTTCAAAGAACGATCTGGATCGTTTGAAATCATTACCTTCGTAGTTAGTCCTACCATAGTTGGTTGAGGCCTTATACCGCATCTTTATGAGGGATGTCCACCTCCCCGTGCACCTGTATCCGCACTTTAACATTGTTAGGGACTGTGTGAATTAGCACAACTTCAATGTCTTGACAAAGGCAAGTCGCATTTGTCCATGAAAGTAAGATCGCAAGGAAACTTTGGTGCTGAACTCCCAGAGCTGATGCCAAGAAGCTAGGCTTATCTTCAAGGAATATAATAAAAACTGCAACTGGGAGACTTTTACTGGCGAATAAACAGTCGAGACTATGAATTTAGGTAAATAAAGGACAAGGCGCAGCCGAGTTCGTTATTAAGCTAAATTCGAGTCGAGACTGTTTATGAACCAGTAAAGTCGACCTGCTGTAGTTCCATTCCTATACTACAACCCACAAATCAGGAAATACCCGGAACGATTAGAGATATCTATATCTCTAGATTAATCTTGTATCCTCAAACAGTAAAGAAGCGCTAGGGGTAACTATTGCGTTAGTTCGATCGAAGTGATTGCATTGCGCACCCAATACACAAAAGATTGGACAGGCGTGCTGAGCGTGCTGTGCGTACCTCCACGGAGACGCAATACAAACCACGCGTGCCGAACTGGAGGGTTCTGCGCGTGTAAACATGGCGTCCCAATGCCAACGGAGCAACGCGTCGTTCGCCGTTTGTATTCCGTTGAGGCAGAGCGCCCTTTGAAGCGCGCGTATACTGGAACAGGATCTGCGTGTAAACATAAACTCCGAAAGGTTCACGCAACCTCACATTTGCGTTGAAAAAGTACTGCGTTTACTTAGACCCAGCAAATCGAGCACGTATTCGATTGTTGTGTTACTCTGACCAGCTGGCGTGGTATCCAAAATGACCGACAACTTGAACAAGTCTAATATAGGATACTGACTGTTGTTGCAGAATAAAGGACAGTCGCGTGACTGGGGTTAGCCAATCAGAATCCTGTATTTGCAATAACGGATGTTGGGGTTAGAATCCGGTTTAAACGTTGGAAAGTACATGATTAATTGTGCATTGCTGCGTTCGCCAGTGAAACCATTTATTCGTGGCATCCATGATTTTCGAGGGAAAAAATGTCACAAACAAGTTATGTTTAACAGCAGGTTACCCATATCATTTAAATATCCCAGCGTGTCTATTTGTAGTTATTTCCGATCGTTTGAACGTTTCTTTCAGTGCCCACTCACGGAAGACGCAAAGTAACGTAGGCATAAAGTATAACCAAGGCTAGCTACGTATTTTCCAGTAAATTCTATTATCGCATTGGTAGTGGTGGTATTAAATGATAAATTAGTGTGAAAGAAAATATGGTCAACACAGCAGGTTTGGATACCCATGATACTTGCCAGTGCCATCATAACATTCGGAAACCCAAGAGTTATGAGTCAACCTTATACGATGAGGTATATACGTGAAAAATTGAATTATGAATTATCCATGACATCGGGTTTTGAATGCCATAGTGGTACCCTATGTTTTTCAGGAATTCACGATCGAAGTTCGTTCACGAACCATATGAGCCTATTCTGTGAAAAAATTGTCAAGACGCATCCCTTCCTAGAGAGTTGAATTGAATCATCATGTCCCATCAATGGCAAAAGGGTCATTATGTGTTTTCAAAGGAATCAATGTCAAAGGTCATTGACGAAGCATAATGAGCTATTGTGTGAGGCATAGCAGAAATGCATTTTCTTCTAAATCATGTTACATTTTGATGACACTTGGTCAGTGCTATCATTATTGAACATTGGTACCTTCTCTGTGCTCGAGATTTTCAAGGAGAAAGTAAAAAACTTATATTGACAACTGCTGCACTGTTTCCTTTATTTGATTTAATACGGGTTCAGGAAGACATGTGAGCTCTTCGAGCAAACCATGGTCGTATTGATCGTGATGAGCACCAGATACATTTCGCCTTCTCTTCACGACTAATGCTCAGACGATTCACTAATGCAAGGGTAGACACCACTTTCATTCAACCTGTTTTCCCGGGACCGCTATTTTCTTGCCCATCCTCAGGTACACTCCGGTCAGTGGCTTCAGAATTCCGACATCTTCTCGGAACTTAGGCTGTAGCGGAAGATTTATGTCGAGTCCTAACGTGGCTGCATCTCACAGCGGACCGACGTGACTTATTAAGCATTCTAGTTGTAATTGCGCGCCTGCCACCAACGGAACAGTTCGAGGGAATAGACGGGATTCCCCCTACTATTGTTACGGCTATTTTTGAACTGCACCACTACGTGAAAACGCCCCCATTCACCCCATGTTTTCGAATGTTATCGTTTTGGATCAGTAATGGGGGGGAAATCCGGTGAGTTTTTGTTTGGGCAGATGCGTAAGTTTTTCGGCAGGGAGTTCCTAAAATCGTTCAGCAAACTGTACGTTCACGACGAACTGCTGTCGTTCCCTTGTGCCCTTTGACACATATCATATCATCCACATTAAACTGGAACTCCGAACTGGCTTATTGCGAATATCTCTATACGAACTGCAGAACCCTGTAATTTTCACTACCTTACAACGGTACCATGAAGTGGAAGACAAGATCACCCAATCGCAACTTAAGTATATATCGCCCACTGCTAGGGTTGACGCCGCTAGGTTGAATTCGGAACTGGTATTAATAACTGGTTACTGTAACTTGTACACTTTTCCCTGCAAAGTATAGAATAGTAAAAACTATCGGAACATTCACCAATTGATGCAATTCGTCTTCGTCGAAAACCAAACTGCTCCTGAAAAAACAAACAGTTCCGACTCATGCACCGCCGTTACTCGGTTAACCCAGCCTCTTTAATAGTGGTTTCTCGTTGGTCATCGTATGCAGGCTCAGAGCCCTCCCGCCGGTTCCACCATCACAAATCGAGTCACTTACTGCTTCTTCTGTTCGCACCATCTCGACTCCCTCGTAGACCCCCCGATTATAAAAATTATGACATTCGTGCGCAATGGAATTTTAAAGTGAATACCTTTCCATGGTTATCGGGATGACGCATGAACGCCCTATATAAGGTAGACGCGAGGCAGTAGCATTCCCAGTTCATTATTTGCCCTATCACTCCAAGTGGGGGGCGTGCTCAATAGTGCGACGACAGATAACTCTATAATTCTCCTGAGTTACAAGCGATTCCCCAGCTACGGCCTGACACCGCTCTTACTGAATGCCGGGTGAGGTTGGTGATTCATTGCCATACTCTTTATTCGTGGCCTCGGTTGAACTATATCTAAATGGTATCGGTGGTAAGTTAACGGAGCTGTATGCCGTACACTATCTAACCTGGAGAGTAGGCTATGGAATGGGTTCTCAATTACTACATAGTTGGGTAAGACGAAGGCTAGCACTGTTGAACGATCCAACCCGTTGTGCCCTCCAGCTATCGTAGAGATGGTGTGGTGATTGGTGAATGGCAAAGCTTCAATAGTCGGCCCGTGGCGAAAAAACAAGCTAGGACCGTACTGTTCAAGGGCAATATAGGGGACCTAGATTAGTGAGAAGCCCAAAATAGAGTCACAGCTACGGCGTCTTGGAACAAGACTAATCCCCCACTACTATTGAGAAAGGAGAAAGGTCAATGCTCAATCTAAATAAATATTGTACACACTTGGCCTAGCCCACTTGGTCGATTTCATTTCGCTGGAAGTCCATCACCTTTACGCTACAAGCCGCTACTCCATGCAGTGGTTCCTGATGATAGTTCAGGAGGCAAGGAAACTTTAGTTCCAGAAATGACTAGTGTACATTGTCAAAAGAGTGTTCCGCAGAAAGAAGGCGCAAATAAACGGATGTACACTTTTGTCCGCGGGTGTCAATAGTCCATTGTTTGGAAGTTGTACCGTACTGTGTTGTTCACACTGTCGGTAGCTGCATATATACTCTGCTACAAACTAGTCTTGGGTTAAGACGGAGCTAGCATCTGAACTTCGTTACAACGAACCAAACCAGGTGGTGCCTCCAGCTATCGATATATATATCAGTGGGGGAATGGCAAGGATACAGCGCTTCGTCCGTGGCGAAACAGTCTAGGACCGTACGTTCAAGGGATAAGAAGACCTGATGTATGTTGAAAAGGGTAAAATTGAGTAACAGTCACGGCGTCTTGAACAAGATAGCTACAAAACGACTTTAGACGATCAAGACAGGATTTTCGATGGTCAGGGCAAACGTTTTGACTTTACTGACCGTTACCATTTCTGATAAGCCTTAAATCGATGAAGTTGACGATGTAATCGGCCTATGAGCCCAATACTCTACCTGGACTTATGACCTTTCATTGGTCAGGAGAATTAGGCCTACAGCTTACCGGAAAATATTGAGTCATTTGGCGCCTGGGTCGGAAACCATACACAGTAAAATTATCCAGGGCCGAATGACGTACTGCGTGGTCGAACCGGCGATTCCATCCGATTATCACAGGATTGAATAATATGTATTTATAGAAGGGTAACAAACTAAACACATGTCATGAACTATTGAGGTAGGCCCAGGCCTCGAATAGAGATTCTTTTTGCCAGGAAAGGGCTAGGCCTATGTCTCATGTCGATTGAAAATGTACATTTCCCGAAATGCCAAGAGTCCTGTGAACCTGCCTTTAGAAATGACTCTCCCCATAATAATCCTCGCAGGTTATGAAAATAACTATATGCATTCGACTAGTCGATTCAGCTGATTAGCTAAACAGCGAAAAATAGAAAAAATATATGCATAGCTCGCGCCAGCCCATAGGATGTGGATTAGTCGCTCAGTTCACGCGTACAACTGCAAATAGCGTGCTATTGCTTATATAGCAAGCAAGAATGCTTATACATGCCACAGTGATATTCACGGACAATATCAGCCTATTGTACGGTATGGGGTCAGTTTTATCGTCCATTATTCTATGTCATAGTAATCCCTCAGCTATAGATGAATCTGAACTAAATCAATGGTGAAGAATGTTGAAAATATGCTAGAGTTTTCCGTAATTTACTAAATGTTATAAATAATTGTAGAATTTGAAGGCGAAAACACCTGCGCGATTTGACGGAGTAGTATGTTAACTGCTGGCATGGCAGACGACCTTGTTCACATCTGAAATCGTTTCGTCAATGGAGCAGTGTTGAAAGAATTGAATCACGTGAAGAAGGAGTTTCCCTGTCATAATAGGAGACAAAATCCTCCAATATGACGCCACCCCCGGTTTTAGTTCGCAACAGAGCCCTTGTAATAGTGTTATTGATCCCCAACTACAAAAAACGCACTCACATGACAATTATTTCTCAATCCTCAACTTCCTGAAATAAATACAACAACACGAATTAACTAACCAGCCTACGTGTAGTGAACTAATTGATTTTCCGAATTATCGAGGAAAGAGTTGTTCACACTAGTGGGATACGATCCGATACGATACGAAAACCTTATCGGACGTTATGTTTTATCTGTGGCATCAATTAATCCATTCTCTCCCCTCTATTTCTATGTGGTCACACATGCATGTGGTGTGTGTCCGTGTTGAGCGCGTTTGGTGAATATGTCTGTATGTATGTGCGTGTGTGTGTGTGTGTGTGTTTGTGTGTGTCACTCACTACTTCTTGTCCGGACGATATCTGGCATTACGCGGAGCAATATATCAAGTATTTCATATCAGGTCATGCATGTGGTGAAAATGATCCTCATGATTCTTGTTAATTGTGAGGCACCAAAGCTGTCATCAGAGGCCAAAAACCGAAATATTTGAAAGGCCAAAGACTCAGGACTCAAGGCAAAGGTCCCACCTCGTTGGATGTTGTTGGACTATTTTGCAATTGATGTAAGGGATCATATTCGAATGTCACTATGTCAATTCGAGTCAAAAACTAGTTTTTGGCCAAAAATAGAAAGCCAATATCAGCCGAAGTGGTAGGTTGTGCCATTGTGATCCACTTGTTAACCCTCCTCGGTGTGACTTTTGACCTCAATTTGACCCCTCTAACTACCTTGGCTAAATTTTAATAATTTTCGTGGCCATTTCCTTTTTCATGAATGGAGATGCATTACGATGTGGTTTCATATGTTTTTTTTTTTTTTTTTACCTTGTTACAAAACAATTGATGTTAGTCCACATGTCAGAGTCGAATCTTGAACAAAGTACCTACCGTATTTGGTTTACACGGGCCAGAAACTGAAACTGTAAATGTTTCGTTATGTTTAACTAGTTGTTTGTGCTAATACCGAAACACACTCTTTTGCTTCAGTCGGGCACCCTTTTCTTATAAGTTTATAGGAGTCAAAAGTTGTTCTGTTAGCCACCTTTTGGCAATAGTATCGAGTGTATACATTGGAATACATAATGCTCGCAGGACTGGTGCATCTCATCGAAATAACATTTTTCACGATTTTTATAAGAAAACTATCATGTTATTAAATGTTCATTCAATTCACTTATGAACGAAAACCAAATATTTTTCGCCTGAACATCTTCCAGTGACAATTGCTGGCATTGTTGAAATTTCAGGACAGTGTGAACCTTTGTGTCATCACACTCATCAGGGTCACTCATAGCATAAAACTGCCAATAGTATGTGTTCCTGCCGTATCCTTATGTGGACTTAAATACGGACAGGTTTACTTCCTGGAAGTGATTTTTTTCCCATAAAACATGGACATGTTCACCCGAACTGGCAGTAGGGGTGAAAAAACTGATATCTGCTGACAGAGGTCTCTTGGGAAGGTGCGCACCTTGATTTGATTCCCCGCGTTTGGCCCACATCGTGTGACCTTTGACCTTCATTTGACCATTTCTGGTTTGGGTGGCCGAAGTATATTTTCGTAATATTTCCCGATCTCACGGTCACCTTCTGGTCAAAATGGACCATGATTTGACCCCATGCGACTCTTTGTGTACCAAGATGTCGGAGTCGAAACTGTTTTATTTTAATTCAGTGTATAGGATGGTTTATGGAGGATTTGATTATAGTGTTTTTGTAGCAGTGGTCAATCACCTCTAAATGATCGTACACCTTTCATCGGTCATCCTAAATAAAAAGGTTGCGCGTTTAATAGTTTCATGGAGAAGCAAATTGAAACTGCGCTGTTTAGGAGACGAAGGCTTTGTGTGCTAAACACAAGACACTAGTGGTCAAAGTTGGCCAAACAGGTTTGGTTTCAATACCCTCTTGGCATCGCATCAGATGTCTTCAGATTCCGTCATCGAGTATAAAATCATTATTCTCACATTCAAGTGCCTTACACCTTGCTCCTATTTTAACTTTGCCTGATTATCTGTTCCTATAATTCCCTCTAGTCCTGCGATCTTTCTTTCTTGCGCCGCATCTTCTGGTTCTAGAAAGGGTAGGACTACTTGTATGGGAATAGAGTGTTTTCCTTCCCTATTTGCCTACCTTGTGGACGTTGGCCTGTCTTTTTACGCAATGTGAAGAGCATTGATACTTTCAAGTCCATCTGAAAACCATCTTTTCCAAAGGACTTTTTCATTCGAGTAATTACTGTATTTTTGCCAAAATAGAAACCGCAACAAACAAAAACACACACAATAAAGAAAACACTCCATAGGTTTTTCAAAACGTTCTTGTCTTTCACTGTCGATGTGACGAAACAATTCACTCAATTACTGACATAATTCTTGGGCGTGAATCGCTTCGTCGAACACCCGCCTGTGAATAAACGCGCTTATATAAATAACTATTTGATTCATTATTCTTAGTAGTTTAAGTCACCAACTCCAACTCCATCCTCTGATTTGTTATCTTCGAATGTTCGCCGATGACGCTCTTTTGTACAGAAGAATGACTCCTCTCAAGACCAATTAGTAGGACATAGCCTACTACAGGAAACCTCCCTGCACTCTGAACAACTGGTGTATGCCTGGATACCCCCCCCCCAAAAAAAATTAGACGTATAATTTGACTCTCATCTTGCCATCCCCTTGTCCCCGTCCCACCCTTGTGGAGTCCATTCTGGATTCCAGAGTTTGCATGTCCAACACCCCCCCCCCGCCCTCCACATAAACTAAGTCATCGCCCCGGTCCCCACCCCCTTTAAACAAAAAACTGCCTATAACTTTAATGTACCGATTCTCACACGTCCACTGCAAAAAAAAATTGGATGGCTCCAAATATAGCTGTAGAGTTTTTACCAGTGCGTTTCTTTTTTCTTCTTTCTTCTCGCGCATCGATAACCATTGAACACCGCAAATTGATTCAACATATCCTTTTTACTTGTCCGCGAAAATCTTATCCGTGAATTGATTGATATATATATACCTCTCTCTAGTACATAGGAGGTCCCACATTCAGTCCTTCAAAAACATGATTTGAGCGTGTCATGCCTTGGGGATCCTATTTTTCCGATGACCCTAGCGTAATTGAAACCACCCCCCCCCCCTCCCTCCCCACATAATTGCTGGTTTCCGGTTATTAGTGGACATGTATTCAGCTCCACGCAAGAGATACTGGTTGCTCGATGGTAGGGTCTGCCCTGTCTTCCCCAACTATCCGCTATCAATGCCTATGGGGCGCATTGGAATAATATGATGTAGATGATGACCATTGCACGGTTTTTGTACCATTTTACACTTTGCAGGCGGTCAAGTATCCTGGGACACGACAGTCAAGAAATTTGAAAGGTAACTGTAAATCGTACAATAAACTGATGATATTAATCGGTACAACACGAGCAAACAACCCCTTGAATATATTTAACTGCTTACTTGCGACTGCACAGATTAGTTGAACTAGTACCAGCGACAACACACAGCCACCAATCGTTGCATTCTGGTTTGTGAAAACGTCGTACGAACGTCACGTTAGTCTCGTAACAAGTGTCTTGGGTCACGATTTCGCGTAGCGTTCACCTGGCTTTTTGGTGACAGTTGATGACGCAAGTCGGATTTTGATGATCCGAAGGCTCGTGATCTTGGTCACGGAAACGCATCTTATGACGCGTCGTTACCAATTTTCCTTCGTCATGGGTTGCCGATATTTCTGGGTAACTGTCGCTTGTATTGCGAATTAATCAGAACGGTATAAGATCTTGACGGTACTGACGATGCTCCTTTTATTATAGTCTCAGTCTATTTAGGTCCTCCTCATAATTTCGTTGTCATTACTGATATTACTTTTGTCCTTCCACGCTGGACAATTTCCAATAAATCAATCTCTTTCCTCAAGTATGGTTCTCATACTGGTAATGGAACCATGCGGGCCTCCCTCACTGGAGTGATGTTTACAAATTCGACTTTTTCAGCGAGTAATTCACATGCACATGCCTCCCATATCTTTTTTTCTCCTCTCTTGATTCTTTCCCTCCCATTATGTAGCTGTGATGATCGAATGAATGACTGAACATTTTCTTTCTGCATTGAAACTCAATTTGTCATTATTCTGACACCATTGCCTTCAGCTGTCCAAGGTCGTAGCGTTATGTAGCTGTTGTTGATCTTGCTAATCTTTTACTGGGCATATCATTTTCGTCTGCGAATTTGCTAGAATTTCAGAGCGCACCCCAAGGTCCCCTATCGTCCATGTACATAGTGTACACACAGGTACGATCACTGACCTTGCGCTACTGAGGCTTGTAGCTCTTGTCCCGATTGACTCAGTCCTTTCACAATTATTACATACACCTGTTCTCGTTCATTTTCCAACCACTTCTTCATCCATTTTCTGTGCCAAGCCCATCTCCTGTGCCCGTCATCGCTCTCTCTTCAAGTTATTATACACTTGTTCACTCCCTCATTTCTTATGATATTGGGTTTTTTGGAACGGCTCCTAGTCCAATACGGAATCCCAAACCATACAGAACAGGATTCTCAAAACTCTTCGTTTGGGAAGCCGTAGGTATGCCACTAACGCCCCTCTCCGACTTGCAAATTCTAACGGTTACCTAGCTTTATTATTAAGATGTGCATCTTCATCTTAAAGTATGCCAACGGCATGCCTGCCTGTATTATAACCGTATTATTACCCCCAGAGACAATATCTCACCCGCCGACAGTAAGAGCGCACTCTTTTTCTGTCCACAAGATATATGCGAAAACATGGAAGAATCCTATTGAACGACCATTGAAACAGAATTGGGCCTATCTCCCGGATAACGTAAAGTCGTGTAGCTCGTATTCCAAATTGAAATCAACCTTGTTAGAAGAGTTATCATAGCGCATAAAAATGTGCTTGCAGCAGCGCCTAAGCCGATTTGCAACCTGAAGTGAAATATAAAACCAATTCTTTGGGCTCGATCTCTACAAATCCAACGCCAATCATTTCCCATTCCTTCTGTTTTATCAGCCATT